>CM033473.1:186327471-186612373 GCA_019447015.1 Hymenochirus boettgeri | reverse complement strand
TAGACCAGACAAGGGAACAGTACTGCTAGATAGCTAGTAGATAGATAGATAAGCTTAGATAGCAGAGTTAGATAGATAGAATATAGATATATAGATGGATAGCAGAGTTAGAAGATAGATATAGATATATAGATGGATAGCAGAGTGAGATAGATATATAGAGAGAGAGATAGATATATAAGAAGATAGATAGTAGAGTATAGATAGACAGGCAGCGACATATATACTATAGATAGATTAGATAGCAGAGTTAGATAGATAGAAGATTAGATATATATATATAGAGAGACAGAGGGAGAGGAGGAGAGATAGATAGATAGATAGCAGAGTTAGAAGATAGCAGAGTTAGATAGATAGAGAGAGAGAGGAGAGATAGCAGAGTTGATAGATAGCCAGAGTTAGATAGATAAATAGCAGTTAGAGATAGATAGATAGCAGAGTAGATAGATAGATAGATAGATAGATAGATAGATAGATAGCAGGTTAGAGATGATAGATAGATAGATAGCCGTTAGTAGATAGATAGCAGATAATCTGTTGTATTCATTAGATCAACCTGCCTGAAATGTAGTTTGAAAGAACTACATTTCAAGTCCAGGATCTAATTGAATACCAACAGATTATCCATGACCTGGATGAATGAGAACCTTACAGCACGGATAGAGCGATATAAGAGATGCGGAGATTAGATAGATCAGATCAGATGCAGTTGATAGATAGAAGATAATAGAAGATAGATAGAGAGTATAGCTAGATAGATAGATAGATAGATAGATAGATGAGATAGATAGATAGTCGATAGAGTTAGGTTAGATAGATAGATAGATAGATAGCAGAGTTAGATAGATAGATAGATAGCAGAGTTAGATAGAAGATAGATAGCAGAGTTAGTAGATAGATAGATAGATAGATAGTAGATAGAGATAGATAGCAGAGTTAGATAGATAGATAGATAGATAGCAGAGTAGATGATAGACTAGATAATAGCAGAGTTAGATTAGATAGATAGATAGCAGAGTTAGATAGATAGATAGATAGATAGCAGAGTGATAGATAGATAGATAGATAGCAGAGTTGATAGCTAGAAGCGAGTTAGATAAGATTAGATAGATGAGATAGCAGTACATAGATAGATAGATAAATAGATAGCGAGTAGGATAGATAGATAGATAGATAGATGCAGAGTTACATAGATAGATAGATAAATAGATAGCAGAGTTAGATAGATAGATAGATAGATAGATAGATAGATAGATGCAGAGTTAGATGAGAGATAGATCGCAGTTTAGTATAGATAGATGAGTTAGAAGTAGATAGAAGTAGCAGAGTTGATAGATAGATAGATAGCAGAGTTAGATAGATAGATAGATAGATAGATAGATAGATGATAGCAGAGTAGATAGTAGCAGATAGATAGATAGCAGAGTTAGAAGATAGCGAGAGATAGATAGATAGATAGTAGATAGCAGAGTTGATAGTAGATAGATAGATGACAGCTAGCAGAGTTGATAGATAGATAGCAGTAGTTAGTAGTAGATAGATAGATAGATAGATACGATGAGATAGAGCGTTAGATAGATAGAGAGAGAGAAGATAGATAGATAGATAGAGAGAGAGAGAGAGAGAGAGAGAGAAGATTAGATAGATAGATAGATAGCAGAGTTAGATAGATAGATAGATAGATAGCAGAGTAGATAGATAGATGAATAGCAGAGTTAGAAGATAGATAGATAGCAGAGTAGATAGTAGTTAGATAGATAGCGAGTTAGATCTAGATAGTGAGCAGGTTAGATAGTAGATAGATAGCAGAGTTAGATAGATAGATAGATAGATAGATACAGAGTTAGTTAGATAGATTATATAGCAGCAGTGGTAGATAGATAGATAGATAGATAGCAGAGTTAGATAGATAGACAACCAGATAGATAGAACTAGATAGGCATACAGAGCTAAAGTAACAGACAGGCAGAGATAGATCACAAAACTTCAAATTGTGTTCAGGGCAGAGGATCAACAGGACTGCACTTCCCCCTCCCCTTCCTACGTGCACACAGAACGTAAGATGACTGTAATTCGATCTCTCATCTGCAGGAGGAGAGGAATCTGAAAAGTAGTAACAGTGCAGGGAAGGCTTTAAATTCTAAAAACCACATGCACGCTGCTGCTCCAGATCGGGACATTTACCGGGAACATCAGAAGATCGGCCTGCATTCTTAAATCCGGGACGTCCCGGGTAATCCGGGACTGTTGGCAAAACTATGCTGTCTGTCTCTTGTCTATCTCTCTTCTGTCCTATGCTGTCTCTCGTGTGTCTGTCTTGTGTGTCTGTCTCGTGTGGTCTGTCTCTTGTTCTGTCTCTCTGTTGTCTCTCCTCTCTTGTCTGTCCTCTCTGCTGTCGTTCTTTGTCTGTCTCTCTGTTGTCTGTTGTCTCTGTCTGTCTCTCTCTGTCTGTCTCTCTGTTTCTTCCTCTGCTGTCTGTCTCTCTCTCTGTCTGTCTGGTCTCTCTCGTTGCTCTCTCTTCTGTCTGCTCTCCCTCTGTCTCTCCCTCTTTCTTCTCTGTTCTCTTTTGTCTCTTCTTTGTCTTTGTCTTCTCTTTCTTGTCTCTTCTCTGTCTGTCCTCTGTCTGCTTCTGTCTGTCTCTCTGTCTCTCTCTCTTGTCTCTCTTCTGTCTGTATCTCTGTCTCTCTCTCTCGTCTGCTCTCGTCTGTCTGTCTGTCTCTCTTCCTCTGCCTCTTCTCTCTCTCTGTCTCTCCCTCTGTCTGTCTGTCCCTCTTCTGTCTGTCTCTGTATCTCTCCTCTCTCTGTGTCTCTCTCTTCTTGTTGTCTCTCCTTGTCTGTCTGTCCTCCTCTGTCTGTTCTGTCTCTCCCTGTCTGTCCCTCTCTCTCTCTCTCTTCCCGCTGTCTTCTCTCTTCTCTGCTCTCTCTCTGGTCTGTTCTCTCTCTCTTCCCTCTGTCTGTCTCTCTTCTCGTTTGTCTCTCCTGTCTCTCTGTCTGTTCTTCTCTTGTCTCTCTCTTGTCTGTCTCTCGTCTTCTGCTCTCTGTCTCTCCTGTCTCTCTGTCTGTCTCTCTCTCTCTTGCTCTGTCTGTCTCTCTCTTCTCTCTCTGTTGTCTGTCTGTCTCTTCTTCTCTCTTTCTGTTTCTTCTCTGTCTGTCTGTCTTCTCTCTCCTCCTTGTCTGTCTCTGTCTCTCTCTCTGTCTCTCTCTCTGTCTGTCTCTGTCTCTCTGTCTGTCTGTCTCTCTCTCTCCCTCTGTCTCTCCTCCGTCTGTCTCTCTCCTCTGGCTGTCTCTCCCTCTGTCTGTCTCTCTGTCTCTCCCTCTGTCTGTCTCTCTCTCTGTCTCTCCCTCTGTTTGTCTTTCTCTCTCGTTCTCTCTCTTCTGTTGTCTCTCTCTCTGTCTCTCGTCTGTCTCTCCTCTGTCTGTCTTCTCTTCTGTCTCTCCTTCTGTCTGTCCTCTCTGCTCTCTGTCTGTCTGTCTCTCTCTGTTGTCTTCTCTGTTGTGTCTCTCTCTGTCTCTCTCTTTCTCTCTCCTCTCTGTCTGTCTCTTTCTCTCCTTGTCTGTTCTGTCTGCCTCTCTCTCTGTCTGTCTGCCTCTCTCTGTCGTCTGCTCTCTCTCTGCTGTCTGTCTGTCTGTCTCTCTGTCTGTCTGTCTCTCTCGTCTGTCTCTCTCTCTGTGTCTCTCTCTTATTCTGTTAGCAGCAGTGCTCACATGATCAGCTTCCAGGTTAGTACTATCATTTAAATTGTCCCATTACTGTAATAGTGCGACTGTATCTAGCACGCCAATAGGAATACCCCTATAAACAAGCACCAGGTTCCTCCTTATTGCCGCATGTGTGTAAACACAAGCAACCTTCCACATTGGTCGGAATCCAGGTAAAAGCCAATAGTGTTTCCGTTTAACTGGGAGAGAAGGCATTGCCTATAGAAATGGTGCGATCCTGCTGTTGCGGTATTGAGACGCTGCCTGTTCCTGCTTGAGAGCCCTGGGGATTAGCTGGAGGAGGTTAAGTGTGTACAGTATTGTATGTATACAACTTGACAGCACCTGGTCTGTCTCTCTCTCCTGGAAGACGGAACCACCGGGAAGGGTCCAAGTGCGCGGGGAAGCCCCGCGGAGCCTCCCAACCCTCGCGGGGGAGCCTGGTTTCAGCCGGGACCTGCCCCAAACTACCCCGGAAGATGGAACTACCGGGAAAGGCTCCAAGTGCGTGAAGTTTCATTAGGAAAAAACGTATCCAATACATAATAATTACACTACAAAATACAGCATTATTACTTAAATGTCTCTTAGATAGGACTACCCTAATATGGAGGGCCTTGTAAGTGGCGGGTAGCTTACACATATATTTTAATCAATATGTACATACACTCCAGCAGATAAAACTAATAAAATAAACATAAAAAACCCACTGGCACCAACGGGCACACTTTTGCAGTATATTAATATATATATATATATATATATATATATTATAATATATATATTGATGCAACGGTGGTGCACAACCCACAATTCCGTTGTTTGGTGCTGCAGAGTGAAACGGAATGATTACTGTCTTATCCTCCTTCATATAGACATGCAGAGACTGCCAGCACACAAGAAAGACATTGTTACTTATGATTCTTGATTCCATACTAAACGCCATCTATATATGCGACGTTTTGGAACACCTTGGCTTCCTTTTCAAGCTCAAAAGGCATACAATGTGTTACAAGTTATTAACATGTGTATGCCATTTTGAGCATTGAACAAGGAACCAAGGCGTTCACGAAACGGTATGAGGGGATGCCAATTGGCATCCTCATACCCCCGCCTGGTCAGGTATTCCACCACCAAATGCTGCCAATCCAGTGGTGGCCATGTTTGTCTGCTAATAGTGGAATAAACCACACCTACTTTTCGGGCTCGTGTCAGAGACTGGATTTGCAACGAAAGTCAATGGTTGAAGGACGAGGGGTTATAACTCGATGCAGAGAAATCGAACTATGCAAGAAAATGTCTGATTATACCAATGACACAATAAATATGTGAAAAATGATATGCAGAGTAAAATATTAACAATAAAGCGTAGTAAAATATCGAATATGCAATAAAAAGGTCTTATACCTATACGGAGTAAATATTGAATTATATAATCGCGAGTCATCAGGGCTAATTTCGACTGGTTTGAATGCAGAGCTCAAAAAAAAGCAGCACGTGAGAGTAAAATCGACTTCTTCAAAAGTCTGGATATTCGAATGTGTTCCCCAGACCAGTTCCCAGGTCACCCAGCCATTTCATTAAGTTACCATTGATATTTTTAGTTGTATTATTTTCAAAACTTTTCGAAATATTTGCCTCCCATTGACTTTAATGGGTCAGTTTTCGAACTTTCAAAAACTTTCCAAATAGTTCAACGTTCGAAACGGACCATTAAAGTCAAGGGACGGGCCATCTCTAATCAGAGGAAGGCAAAAAAAACAGCAACTAAAAAGGGGGGAAACAGTACATATATCATCTTATTACACAAGTGCCTACATAATACACACGGAACTACACCACTCTAAAAATGCCAAACAGACTTTTTTTTTAAAACTTTTTTAACATTTTAGTGGTTTTATATAATAACATGTACAGGAGTATGATCATACATTCTTTGCAACATAGATTTACTTGAGCACTGGTGTTGGCCTTCAATCGGCATTAATGCGTATTGCCATACAGAAAAAATCTAATAGATGTTTAAAGTAACGGTTAACCAATAAAAAATTTAAGAAATTGGCAGTGATCAATACAAAATACTGTTTTGCCTTGCAAGTGGTATATTATAAATAGGAGTATTACGTATTTACAACTTGATCTGGCATCGCTGTCAGATGTTCCCAGGCTATAGAAGGTTGTGAACCTATTTTGATGAAATAGCCAAATGTTTTTTTCATATTCATATTGTTATTAAGGGAGTCTTTATTTGTTTTTTTGGTTTCAATATTTTATGGTTTAAAAACTTTGCATTGTAAATTACATATGTAATTGTATAAAAGTGTAAATGTTATAATAAGCTTTTTAATATACACTCTGGGTACCGCCGTATAGATATCAGCGACGCAAAATACATTCGTCACTCATTCCCCCCCCCCCCCCTCCTTCCTTTTCCTCCCTTTCCCCCCCCTCTTCCTTCTTTTCCCCCCTCTTCCCCCCCTTTCCATTCCCCCTTCCTTTCCCCCCTCCCCTTTTTCTCCCCCCTCTTCTCTCCCCTCCACTTTTCTCTCTTCTCCTCTTTCTCTTTTTTTCCTTTTTTTTTTTTCCCCCCCCCCCCCCTTCCTCCCTGTCTGTCTGTCTCTCTGTCTGTCTCTCTCTATCTCTGTCTGTCTGTCTCTCTCTGTCTGTCTGTCTCTCTCTCTGTCTGTCTCTCTCTCTGCCTGTCTCTCTCTCTGCCTGTCTCTCTCTCTCTCTGCCTGTCTCTCTTTGTCTCTCTCTCTCTCTCTCTCTCTGTTTCTCTCTCTGTGTCTGTCTCTCTCTTTCTGTCTCTCTCTCTGTCTGTCTGTCTCTGTCTGTGTCTCTGCCTCTCTCTCTGTCTGTCTCTCTCTCTCTCTGTCTGTCTCTCTCTCTCTCTCTCTGTGTCTGTCTCTCTCTGTCTACTTCTCTTATTCTGTTAGCAGCAGTGCTCACAATGATCAGCTTCCAGGTTAGTACTATCATTATAAATTGTCCCATTACTGTAATAGTGGCCGACTGTATTCTAGCAGCCAATAGGAATACCCCATATTAAACAAGCACCAGGTTCCTCCTTACTGCCGCATGTGTGTAAACTACAGCATCTAACAAAGTCCTTCCAGATTGGTCGGAATCCAGGTAAAAGCCAATAGTGTTCCGTTTAACTGGGAGAGAAGGCATTGCCTATAGAAATGGTGGGCGATCCCTGCTGTTGCTAGGTATTGAGACGCTGCCTGTTCCTGCTTGAGAGCCCTGGGGATTAGCTGGAGGAGGAGTTAATGTGTGTACAGTATTGTATGTATACAACTTGACAGCACCTGGTCTGTCTCTCTCTCCTGGAAGACGGAACCACCGGGAAGGGCTCCAAGTGCCGCGGGAAGCCCCGCGGAGCCTCCCAACACTCGCGGCAGAGCCTGTTTTTCAGCCGTGACCAGCCGCAAACTACCCCTGGAAGACGGAATTACCAGGAAAGGCTCCAAGTGCCGCGGGAAGTTATCATTAGGAAAAAACGTATCCAATACATAATAATTACACTACAAAAATTACAGCATTATTACTTAAAATGTCATTCTTAGATAGGACTACCCTAATATGGAGGGCCTTGTAAGTGGCGGGTAGCGTACACATATATTTTAATCAATATATGTAACTAACACTCCAGCAGATAAAACTAAATAAAATTAACACATAAAAAACCCACTGTGCACCAACGGGCACACTTTTGCTAGTATATATATATATTAACACACACAGATCGGCCATGAGAGCTGTTATAATCAGCATTTCTGTATTTTCGTATATATAAAATACAAACTCAAAGGACATTTTTCAGCAATTTAAATTATTCTCTAATATATATTTTTCTTGATTCGCTTAATTTTCAGTTACTAAGCTTTATGACAGAAATGATTTGTAGTATTAATCATATCCAGGGGTGGTTTTACACCTCAGGAGCCTGTAGGCATAAAAGGCCTGGCAACCTTAGCCCCTAAATACAGACCACACCCCTAAACCACACCCATTTCCTCTTTTTTACCTATAATTTCATTAGTTTCTCCGTTATCATAATATGAAATATATTTATAAAGGCGTTATGACTGTTATGGTAAATTAACTATAACTATTGTAAATGAATGATACCGATCATAAATCTATGATAACGTGATAGTAGATTTATGATCCCCATAGACATTGTGGTAGTTTACTACGTCCGAATGTTCGTTGTAAATGTACAACCGCGGCCACTTGCATGGGGGCCCAGGCCCTCATGCAAGATCAGAGGCAGGGTCCCTGACACCACTCCCAGTGCATGTGATCAGTTTTTTTAAAGTCCAGTACCAGACTGACAGAAGTTTTAAACAGTTGGTAGTTTGAGTTCAATACCATATTTACCCCTCAGACTAGTTGCACCAACATTGTCATACTAAATAAAACGTGTTAAATCTATATTATAAATTTCAAATGTAGAGACATGGATGAACCCAATCCCTGTTATTTTGCTAGTGATCTTATATACTAACCTGTAGTTGGTATGCACGGGCGCACCACGGATGCACAACAGTAGCTCAAGCCAGCCAACAGTTGGCGCATCCTCCCTGTGGAGAAGGTAAGAGAAAGTGAGATGCTTGCGAGAGAAAAAAGTGTTTATAGCCTTTAATGGAAAACCTTACCAGTGCCACATTCTATTGGGATGAAATATTGGTGAAAATTTTACTTCTGTTTCCAAGTAATCCAAGTAATCCAACGTTGCAATACATTGGTACAATATATTATCTTCTGTTATTGACGCATAATGCCAGAGCATTACACTATAAATTGGAAATAATGATTGTGTTTATCCTGTATATGTTTGTGTACCGTATATACTCGAGTATAAACCGACCCGAGTATAAACCGAGGTACCCAATTTCAGCTAAAACCCCATAAAATTATTGACCTGAGTAATAAACCGAGGGAGAAACTTGGCATTCAAGATGTTTGGAAACTACAACTCCCAGCTAATAAAGCTGCTGGGAGTTGTAGTTTCCAAACATCTTGAATGCCAAGTGAGGGTGGCATTCAATGTTTTGGAAACCAACTCCCAGCATGCTTTATTAGCTGGGAGTTGTAGTTTCCAAAATCTTGAATGCCACCCTCACTTGGCATTCAAGATGTGGAAACTACAACTCCCAGCTAATAAGCATGCTGGGTTGTAGTTCCCAAATATCTTGAATGCCCCCCTCCCCCTCATTCAGTTTGTACCTGTGGGCTCTTCTCCCTGTGACTCCTGTGGACTCTTCTCCCTGTGGACGGCTCTTCTCCCTGTGACGAGTGGGCTCTTCTCCTGTGGGCTCTTCCTCCATCAAGGGCTTCCTGCAGGTACAGTATCGGCATTCCGGCAGCCGCGCCCATTCCTGTACCGGCGCGCTGGCTGACTCACTGCCCGCGCCGGGCTTGGCGCCGGGCAGTGACGTCAGGCCGGCGCGCCAGTGCAGAAAAAGATCGCGCGGCTGCCGAATGCGCGTAAGCGGTTGACTCGAGTAAAACCGAGTACGAGTTTTCAGGCTGATTTTTCAGCCTGAAAAACTCGGTTTATACTCGGTATATACGGATATTTTTGTGTGTACTTTGTGAAAACATACCATAAACACAATAAAAGAAAAGTAAAAACTGGACAAAACAACCTTACCCAAATCTGTGACAGTATAATAAACTACTGATTGCCTTCTTGGTCACTGTTGTCTTTCTTGAGTATCTGTTCCAAATCTTGTTGAATTTCCAGGGCATCTTCTTTGTTTATATAATACTTTCATAAATGCTAGTACACTCTTAATTGGGATCAAAGCCCCATCCAAGTCATAATAATTGCTTTCCTGGTATAAAATAAGGTTTCCCTTAGCAGGATAGATTAATATTTGCCCCACTGTTCTTCGTCTACAATACCTAGAACACACATGGTCTCTATAGGCTGTGTACGTCTTTATTTAGAAAGCGGTGATAATGGGCACCAAAAATTCATTACCACTCATTCCTTGAATCTTTTCTCAATACTAATAGGGCTCCAGGGGGTGGGGGGAATATTTGACTATTTTCCTGCATTTTTTTTTAAAGGTTCCTATTTTGTCTATTTACCATTAAAGTTGAATGGGGGTCTAAATTTAACATATACATCAGCATTTTTTTCTGCTAAAGTCCCTCCCTTTAATGTAGGCAATTCTTGCTTGCAGCCCTGGTCCTGTAAAGGGCTGACGTTAGAGAGCAATTTCTTTTTTCAACGCGATTCCGGACTTAATGCAATGAATACGGGGATGTTGCCACGGCAATACTTTTTTACGGGGAAAACAATCAGATTTGTAACCTTTTTCAGTTCCACCTTACATGCGCTGATGCTGGTAGCGAATGTCCCACCATCTGTGTATAGTTTGTTCCATCTAATCCTTCCCCAAAGTATTACACACTTTGAGCACTCTTTCACAATAGAATACCCTCACTTATGTAGAGCAAAAGTCTCTATGTAGAATATTGTAATTTTGAAAAGAGACAAGGGGCAGTCATCCAGTACAATAAGAAGTGTACTCTGCTCCAGCCATTCCAATGCCTTTTGTGGTAATTCAAATGTGAGTGTTTTATTTTCATATGAAACCCTCAATTTGGCTGAGTAGATCATGGTGTACTTGATGTTGCAGTATCAGAGTGTTTGTTTAACTTCTACAAAGGTTTGTCTCTGCTTTTGCAGTTCCGCCGAAAAGTCCAGGAACAGCATTATTATTTGATTTTCAAAGTGTAGCTCCCCATTGGTTCTCAGTCTGGGTCCTGGTTGGTTCTCGGTCTGGCTTCTGGTATGAGCCTTACGCTGGCCAGACACTTGACAGACATTAGATAGATTTGAGATAACTATCTAATGTCTAAAGACCACATCAAGCAGCGTTTTTTTTTATCTTGAATGATCTGACCAATTAATTTTGTCATCTCAAATTGATTGCATGAAAGAACGAGCTAGGCTGTTTGGACATGTGTCTAATGTCTTAAAGGACAACTCCACCCTCATAAGAACATCTTTTAGAAAGAATGGCCTCTTTAAAATATGTTGATATATCATAGTTTGTCCTATGAATTCATTACTGTATGCCTGCTATGCTTCTGGGTGCCTCATGGAAACTGAGCAATTTAGAAACCTGCACTGAGCCTGTACTGAGCCTGGGCATGCTCAGAAGAGGCAGACAGGGGATTAACATTCAGTCATTGGCTGTGATGTTAACTGTCAATTCCATAACTGATAGTTGCTAACTGGAAGAACCAGGAAGCAGAAACAGGGGAAACAGGACATTGTGCAGGATTTCAGGTTAGACTTATATATTTCAGATTTCAAACTATTACCGTTTAGGGTTTTGGGGGGTGATTTACCTGTATGTAAGTTTTCATTTTAGGACTGGACTTGCCCTTTAAGTAGTGTATGGGCACCTTTATTGTAGGAACTCTATGCGCCCTTTTGATAATGAAAGTGATGAAAAAAATACAGATCTGTTTGTGAGACATTCAATTTCTCAGGATTCATGTTTTCCATGTCTGAAATAGGTTGTGTGCTGGGTTGCTGTTGCAACCTTGTTTGCTGCTGCTGTTCGCCACATGTAGCTGTTAAGGCAGCCTTTAAAGTAAAGGGTCTCAGGATAAATTTTAGGAGAAGTAATAGCAGAGCACAGGGCTCTGTCTATGATTATTTGTTATTTACCTATGAACAAGTGTCTGTTTAGACATGAAACCTGTCAGGTGACCCATGGTGTCTGCTCTGGTTGTTTAATTATGTTCTAATAAAGGTGACTGTTTTTATGCATTCGGAGGGTGGAAACGTTTGTGGTGTGCACGCTGCTTTTTGAATTTCCTGCTTTAGCGGAGCACTGAGCCTGCGTGTCTAATTAGGTCGATCTTGGACCTCATTGGTAATATTTTTGAGCTGTGAACTAAAATTTTCATCTCATTTTTGTTATTGATGTTTTTTCTTCCTGCCTGAAAAACCAGCGATCGGTTATTGAATGGTAACCTGTTAATTGAGAAAAAGGGACAAAACAAACCAGTGTGCACCAGGCCTTAAAAGTGCTATTAACCCTCAAAATAAAGGGCTATTAGCCCTTGAAATAATAAGCTTTCTATTTACTACCAAATCTTACAGAACCAGAAAGCCCTGATTCGTCAAAGAATCGACATCCCCCCAGACACCCACCCACCCTTGTGGAGCAATTCTCCACAGGGAGGATGCGCCAACTGTTGTCTGAATAGAGGTACTGTGGTGCATCCCTAGTGCGCCTGTGGTGCGTTCGTGCATACCAACTGCAGGTTAGTATATAAAATCACTAGCAAAATAAAAGTGATTGGGTTCATCCATCTCTTTCACCTTAAGTTAAGATAACAATTTTTTTTTTTCTAGATCCCATCGAGTTCAATAGTATTTCTGTTTCCACATTTAAAGGGGTGAGCTCTCAACTTTGTTAATGCAAACAGAGACAAATTCAGGAGAGGCCCACACAGGAAAAGGGCATTGCATGGACTTTCTGCGCGTATGAGCAATCGTGCTTTTTTTACTTTTTTTTTTACTGCAGTCCTGCCAGCTGCCTCTCCACTGAGTGCATCCCTACCTAATGGGAGAGACAGCCCTGAATGCAGACACATTGAGTAATGCAGACTCTGAGTTACAAAGACACTCATACACTGTGAGTCACGCAGAAATGCTCAGGGCACCCAATTTTCCTGCGCATTGCCTCTGGTACAGTGTAGACTTCACTAGCATGATTTCTCAAGTGCTCATGATCGCGTTTGTGATCCATGAAAATCGCAGAACAGTGCATGTCAATGTGGGTAGCCAAATTTCATGCTATTTTTATGGAGCATGCAATCAGCATTTTTGAAAATAGCATGCACTTTGATTAAGCAAAATTGCACAGATCGCAGCTCAAATCGACAGTAACGAGCATGAAACGCACGTTACTTTCTGTTGTAGTGTGGCCTCAGCTTAACTGTCCTCTTTATACAGAGATTACTGGATCCACTTGCAGCCCCTTTATAGCCCCTTTATACAGCCCCTTTATACAGCTTGTCGCCAACCTGACTGGCTGTTTTGCCCCCTCACAGAAAATGCTGGAACGTTTTTTAGGCTGCCTTTTTATCAGAAAAAAATCATCTCCCTATTGTGTCACAATCTCCTATCCAGTTTGAAATTCTACTGAAGCAAATCTCAAAGCACTTATACTCCCCTGGCCCAGAGCAGCTGGTAATAGCAACATTGTATTGTCTATTTTGGGTGCCGACCTGGCAAAGCATCTCTTGAAGTAGATGATACAATGCTGCAATTACAGGCAGCTCTGGGAGAGGGAGTGAGAGTGCTTAGAGCTTTGCTTCAGCAGAATGTTTAACTGGCTATGAATTTTAAACTGGCTACGAGATTATAGCAGTGAAAAACATAAAAACTGTTCAGTGCAGGAATCAGTCTCTGACGGGCCCCCGAAGAACATTGGAGCCCTGGGCCATTACCCAGTTTGCCCTGCTGAAATGCTGTCCCTGCACCAGTGAGTTAATTATATGGTCCATTAACATATTTCTATAAAGTAATCATATCATCCTGCACAATCTCCAATGTAAACATTGTCTAATCTGTCTTTCTATTCTGCTTGCACCTCCATTCCCCTTGTTAATTTGGTTGTCCTTCTCTGAACTCTTCCATTTATAAAGGTGCCCATACATCTATAAGATTTTTACTTCCCCGCCCGAGCGCTCATCGATGGTCCTTCAATCCTGCCGGAACCGATTATCCCGATCTTACATTCGACCGACATGCGATCGCAAAATGAATGGGATTTTGCAATCGCATGTCGGCCGAATATAAGATCGGGAGAAGCGGTTCCGGCAGCATCGATGAACATCGGGTGAGCGCTCGGTCGGGTAAGTAAAATCTTATAGATGTATGGGCACCTTTAGATGTCCCTTTTGTATATTGGATTCCAAAACTGCACCGCACATTCCAAATGAGGCCTTACCAGTGCCTTGTAAAGAGGGAGAATAATATTTTTCTCCCTTGAATATATTCCCTTATACTAGCCAGTATCTTGCTAGCTCTAGCTGTTGCTGCCTGGCATTGTTTGCTACAGCTAAGTTTATCTACTAGAACCCCCAAATCTTTTTCCAACAGAGATTCCCTCAGCACAGGGTTATTTATGGTGTAGGTGGCACAAGGATTGTAAAACCCCAAATGCATCACCTTACATCATGAACATTGAACATTTTTTAAAATTATTTAATTCACCGTTAAGTTCACAATATTTAGATAAGTAAAATAAAACAATATAGCAGGTCATATAAGCATTGAGCATTTTATCTACTGTATCATAAGCTGAGGGAAGGGTGGTGGAATCAGGGCAGGATCACAAGTGGGTAGTAACTCAGTGTGGTATACAGCACACAGTGTGTTCAAGGATTTGGATTTGAATTTGTGCTAAATGTGCTTACAAAAGGGCAATTCAATTAGCTGAGTTAATACAGCCAAATGTACTTACATAGGAAACAATCTCATTAAAATCATCTCATCACATGTGGTAAAAAATGGAGATATCAATGGCAGTAGGGTTTAGGCTTACAAGACCTTTGGTCTGTTGACAATCCCTGTGCATGCTATAAATATCCAATTAGCATTAGCAGCTGCTAAATTAAGTTTTAATCTACAGATAACATATATATATATATATATAAGTCATAGGGGGCACGCTTTCTGCTCTCCACATGCAGACTGCATCATGGGTAAAAACTATCACTGAGTTACAGGGGAGTAATCCTGGTTGACCTTATATCCCTTATATAATACATTCCTTGACATTTCTTGGCCATTCTTAACCAAACTTTTGTGTAGTCAGGACTGGGAGACCCACCCCATTATGTTCCTATGAGGACACTGGGGGGAATGGTGAAGAATTTGACATATTTCTCATAGGAAATATTTTTGTTAGAAATAACTTATAGCAAGACAGGCAATAAAAACTAAAAACTTATTAAAAACATATAGACAGCAAGAAAAACAAAAAAATGGTATATTTCACCAGCAGCTGAAACCAACTTTACTGGTACAAACTATATAAGGAGTATAATTTGTGATAAGTTTGGAGGTGGTTGCATTAGTCAAGCAAATATGTTCAAATGATGGCAGCTCTGTAGATTGTGTTTATTAAAGTGGAACTAAAGTCTCCAGACAACATTGCCCCAATAGAAAGAGCACATTTAGGGCTAGGCCACACTGCTGCGCTTTTTTTCATATCATTGAAAACGCGGCAACGCACCAAAACCGCACGTTTTCGGGTGCGTTGCAATTGCGTTGCAGTGTGACCGTGCCCTCACAGAGATTCCAAAAGCTGTCTCATCTCTTCCTTTACTGTGGCTAATTGGTGATTCATAAAATTAACCCGTGGGTACTAGAGGTCAGCTACCATTATCCACCTTTCTGGGCACAACCAGATAAGTGTATGCAATACACTTTACAAGAAGCTTGCTTCCTGGAAGCTGGCAGCCAATGTTGCAGCTCGGCGACCATCCTCTTCCTCTGACACAGATTTCTTTGCAGTTTTTGTGTAAATACATTATAAATGTTCCTGTCCCTAACAATGATAAATTCATTTGTTTTTCATACAAAAAAGGAAATTAATTTTTGCAGTTTATTTCTTCCTCTATCCCACAAGGGCTTCTAACTAGATTTAAAGCAAGTATATGTAGAATCTTTAGCCTTTGGAATCAAAAACAAAAAGCAAGTCTGTGCATTTGAGCCTGTGACCCAATCGTCTGTGTGTTTCTTAAACCAGCACTTTAGCAGTGAGCCACCACTTAACAAGCAGTTACATTTAGAATCTTTCGGGGTTATTCAATAAAAGTTCTGATTGTTAAAAATTTTGCCCCAACCAATCAGATGTTAGCTTTCAAATGTTAAATAATATCTGATTGGTTGGGGCAAAATTAGCACCATTTTAACAATAAGAACGTTTATTAAATAAAATTATTTATTAAATAACCCTGTCTGAAACGCGTGTGCAAACGCACGAAAAACTCGCTAGTATGGCCTAGCCCTTACTCCACACTGTGAGCCTAGCAATTGACCTGGGGCTGCTTGCACCTGGGCCACTTTAGAGAGGCGGTAAGTTGCTTTCGTATGAGTACTTTTGCCTGCGGTAACGATTATCCTGTTCTGCACTCGGACCACCTCACAATATTAGTGAGTGCTGAATTTTATTTGTATTTCTATTTTTTACTCTCTGGCCTGAGGGAATATAATGAGATATAGAAGGGGTTGGTACAGGGTGTGTAACTGCATATTATTTAGTTTTATAAACTAGAAATCTTTTTCCAACAGAGATTTTCTCACCATAGACACATTTATGGTGAAGGTGGCACAAGGATTATATCCTGGATGTATTTAATCAGGCCCTGATTATTGATATTAACGGAATAGTTCCCTGTGAACTATTCCTATAATGCATTGATTGAAGACCGGGAGGATAAGGAGCTATGCCTTACTTTCCATTCTTGAATCAATGCCTGTGGAGCCAGGAACAAAGAATACAAACTTACTTTTCACACAACCCACAGAAGCAGCACTGACAGGTCCCGACTGCTTCCTGGCTCTGATTAACTATAGTTAGTCAATACTATAATGCAATAATGTGCGGTCGGGAATTTAAGTGCTGCTGCAGAGGATTGCGTGGAAGGTAAGTTTGTTCTATGATTGTTCCTGGCTCTACATGCATTGATTGAAGAATGGAAGGTAAGGCACAGCTGCATATTATTCTGTCATTTATGGATTGGTTAGGGCATCCATCCTTTGATAATTTCTAAACTAAAATATAGACATTTGGGGGCATATAAGAAAGCAATCTGTTACAAAGTCCTGTGCTCCTCCAGCCAGTGATCCTGGGCAGATAAGGAGAGGTAAGGCTTCTGTTTTTGTCACATTCACCCCTCTATGCAACAGGGGGTAGGGGAAATGGTCTTTAAAAACACAGGGAGAATTTGTAAGGCTTAAGAGCAGCACAGAGACAAGCGTCTTACCTTGCCGCAATCCCGCTAAATAACAATGGAAGTTATCGTGCTATCTTAGTTTAAAGGGAAACTACAGTGAAATAATCACCTTTAGGCTTGAAAACTAGAAATTCTGTACATATTACTGACTTATAGATTCATTGTTAGTTTTATGGTGACAATATTTCTATCTGAAATTTTTGAAGTTAAACAGTTATGGGCCTTCATTTTCCAGCAATTGGCTTTGAATTTCCCATGATTCCTTAGGGATCATGAAACATTTTTAGTCCTTTATCCACATTTCCAACTTTTCTAATCCATGCTGCAGACTGCATTGGTTTCAATGCAAGTGATTATTTTTAATTGATTAATTATAAACAGCTGAAAAGGAGCCGCACAGACTGCATTTGGTCAGTTCCAAAGATATCTAGATTTCAATGTTCAATCTCTCAACTTAATATTAATTCAAATATCAACCTTAAATGCATTACCACCATGTTACATCAACATCCCAACAATGTGCTGTGCAGGGTCTGCATAAAATCTTTACTTTCCTGAAATACCATTCTGGTTGAAGCCACACTGTGCTGGTGTTCAACATATACCGAGAGACTGTAGGGATAGAAATATACACGCTATTTTACTTAAAGGTTAATTAAAGTAAATAGGATATCATGTGCTATATAATTAGTATCCCCTTGTTCCACAGCTCCTTATATATCTCCCTGCATACATTTGTCTAGTATATAATTTTGCTATACTTTCCCTCCCGACACATCTGTATAATGTTTGGATAACTGGACTTCTTCTCACCTATTTGTTGCATGCTATTATGCATAAAATTAAAGGAACACTAAATACTGTTTTTTAAGTATGTGCCATCCGTTTCTATTATTCACAGGGATGTGAGAATGCTTATTACCACCTCCCTGTGAATAATATTATGCTCGGGGGACCTAGAACTTACCTTACCGCCGATCCACTGCAAGCCGCTCCTACACTAACAGCTGTTCTGTCCCGATCGCGCGCCCTGTCTTTTTAATTAACGCGCATGCACCAAGGGCGCTTGGTCGGGACAGAGCGGCTGTCAGTACAGGAGCGGCTTGCAGTGGGGCGGCGGTAAGGTAAGTTCCAGTTCCCCTGGGCATACTATTATTCACAGGGAGGTGGGAAGAGTTCTTAACCCCACACAGTAATAAATGAACAAGTACTATGTTCTTACTTATATAGATAAGTAGTCCAGGTGCAGGATTGCCCCAGATCCTCATAACGCTGCACACATTCGTGGGTAAGTGAACTACAATGCTTACCCATTCATCCTGGTGGCCCGGGTGCCAGCAGCACCAAGTCCGTCGCAAGGCTGAACAATCAAAGGCAAGTGAAGTAAGGATCTGCACTAACCAGTGCCAAAAGGAATTAGAAGACCACTGCTTACTGCTGTATAAAATCCTTTATTGGTACACGCCTAAACAGTCCTTAATCATAGGCACACGTAGGCACATATGCAGTTACATTTGTAACGAGGTTGATGGTTTTATACACTCTATTTAAGTATCCATTGCTAAAAGAAAATATTTTTTTTGTAGCTTTCTTACAGATTGTTTATATGTATCAGTGTCTTTTACTTTTAGCTTGGATTGTTTAGCTAGATATGTGTCGGGTATATCTGCTCCTACTGTTTCGATGGGGGTATTGTTAGATCCTCCATCATCCCAAGCGTCTACAATAGGGTTATCGGTTAGTCATACCCTGCCAGTCCCAATGACAGGGATGGTGTGTTCTAAGGAAGTACCCATGTCAATGGCACCAGCCAGTTCAATCACCCCAGTGTCCGAGACTTCCGGCAGTTTGGAGGAAGGGGTCTATGAAACTAACTTCAAGGACATTACATGCACAGGTACACCTCTAGGGCTCCACTTGTCCAAAACTATCAGGGAAAAAATTAAAAACGGGGAGTATGTAGATATCCAATTTCCAAATTCATGTGGTAGCCCAGATAGGTAAGGTCAGAGGTGCGCTTCCTATAACCTGTGCCACTGCAGGTAAGTATAGTTTGTAGGTAGGCACACTCGATATGGTATTCAAAAAATACTCATTAATTAAGGTGCGGAAAACAACAAATGCCAAATACACACAACGTTTCGGGGGGTCCAACCCCCTTCCTCAGGTGTAAACTAAGTATGTAGATATCCTACTGACTACAAGCTTTTTGCATCTATGCCAATATTATTTATTATAATATGGCCGGGAAACATCCTAGTAAAGCACCAGGGCTTTTTAAACATATTGATATTGTAGTGGAAGCATTCAAATCCTTCGGAGGTCTGTCATGGTACATCTATGATGTCATAGATCGTCAAAAAATGGCAGTGTACAAAGAAATGGCCTGGAGCATAAAAGATGTAGACTTGCGGCTAGCGATGCTTTCTTACAAGTCATCAGGGGCACTTCTAGGTTTTTTGGTGCCTGAGCCAAACCTTTAAATGCTTTGTGCGCCGCATTCAAGTAGGCGTGGATTCATTGGTGGGTGTGGTTTTGTCAATGGGCATAGCTAATATTTTCTGATTTTGAGCTTCCTGTCACATAGATATCTGTTGTATTCAATTAGATCAACTGGACTTGAAATGTAGTTCTTGAAGACGTTTCGCTAGTCATCCGACTGGCTTTCTCAATTCAGAATGACTTGTACAAGAATCTGTGGCAATTATGTACCCTGGAAAATCCCAATTAGCATATCACAGCCAGGTGTTAAGGGTGTGATTAGATAGTGGCTGAGAGGTGTTATAGGAACGCCCAGAGTAAGGTGTTAAAACAGCATTGTACATGGCAGACAGTTGGTGTCGAACCCCCCCACCTCTATTTCAAGTCCAGTTGATCTAATTGAATACAACAGATATACCATGACCTGGATGAATGAGAACCTTCACAAGCATGTCACATAGATAATTAAACAGTTCCTTAGACAGTTAATTAGCAATAGTGTAAATTACTAGATATTACATCCCTTTCTCAAACATCTTGTATTGTCACTACCATATTGCTCCTTTCAGGTTTTTGTTGCTAAAATTTAAAATAACTTATTTTATAGCCTGTGCTATAAACTGTGCTGGTTCAACTGTTACAATACAATAAAAATGCCATACTTTCTGTACAAACACAGACTCTATAACTGTCACTTAGTAAAACAATTTGTTTCTCACCTCTGAATTCAGCCTCTTAGTTTAGAAAGCATTTATAGATCATTTCCGAGTACTGGCAATCTATGATGTCACTGCTGGCTTCTAGCGTTGCCTCTTCCTTATGGTCCAGGTACCAAAACTCCTTCTGCTCATGCTAACTAGCTACCTTGTGTTTGTTTCCCACTCCCTGTATGCTAAGTTGCATGTAACAGTTGAACTCAGAGTCCCCACCTGCCAGTGTCTCCCAGCCAATCATCAGAGATAGCAGTGAATATTATTAGCAGATTTTCCTGCTCAAACAGAGTGGGGGAAGGTGTTAACCCTTTTCATATGTATTTAGGAAGCAACTTGTTAACCTTTATATTTGTGAGCATTTCTGCAAGAGACTGTCAGGCTTAAGTCATGCTAGCTGGTTCGTACACCAGCAAATAGCTGGTGTAAAAGTCCCGCAGTGGGTAAATCTGTTACCGGGATTTACCCACATTCACATATGTGATGTTGAACCGCGAACAGGACATTTACCCACAGCGTTATCGGCTCTGGGTAAATGAGCCCGTGTGTCTTTGTATGTGTTTATTTCTGCACTCAACCATTTATATTGTGTGTATTTCTGCAATGTACATTTAGAGAACAGCCAATCTGCAACGTACTGAATCACACCCCATTTACATGCATGTTCGCAATAATGTGCAATTGTGCTCGCTTCCGTGCATGGATGTTGCGCTTCAACAATTACAGTCCAAAAATGGTGATCGCATGCACTCAAATAGCACACCAAAACGCATTGCAAGAAGTGGGGCCAGTCCCATAGGCTATTACATGCCTGCACTCCCACTAGCAAAATCGGATCGCAAACCGCAATCCAAAACGCGCTAGTGAGAGTAACCCTAAGAGTTTGAGTCTTAAAGGGAAAGGTGGCAAACCCAGTAGAATTGAACTGACCACTTTACAAGGTACACTTATAAAAACAGCCGCAGGTGCAGCATATTGTCTTGAACATGGACTTAGCACAGCTCTGTGCAGTGCATTTTACAGGCCACTTTAAGACCCAAACACATATTAAATCTACATGTTGCAGTGCTAAGTACCATTGCATTAAATACAAACTGTATCAGCCTGCATCATGCTTCTAAAGAAAATACTAACAACCTTTTGTTGTGGAGATATTATCAGGCCTGTGCAATAAAAGTTCTTAAAATTGGCTGGGGCAAAATTTTTAACTATAAGATCTTTTAATACATAGGCCTGACGCTGTATATATGTTTGGGTCTTAAAGGCAAAGGTGGGAACCCTAGTTGGAAGAGGGTTTTTGTTTATGCAAAACTTCCCACAGGCAGCCCTCCTGCTGCATTAATTTTATATAACATGTTTGCATCCCTTAACAGTACCCCTTAAATTGGCATTCCCTCCAATAATTCCTATTAATATGTACATTAATATAAACAACATCGTGCAGAGCTGCAAGTGGCATACCCTCCAACATTCCCCTTTAATACGTACACTTATAGAACATGGTTCAGTGCTGCAGGTTGAGGATAATATAATGACCCTGATCTTAGCACAGCTCTGTGTAATGCATTTCTTAGCTTAGCTTTGTACTACAGTTTGTTGTTTTTATACAGACAGCTGAATTAAAAACACACACTTCCTACCCTGCAATATTCCCTTTAAGAAGGTACACTGATGAGAAATGCATTGCACAGAGCTGGTGTTAAGATCAGGTTCACTTCACAATCCTCCCCCTACAGTTCTGCACCATGTGGTTTCTATAAAAGCACACTCTTCCTACCCTCCAACATTCCCTTTAATAAGGTACAGGGAGAGCTAGAGACCATCACACTACGAGCCATATTTATAAAGGTGTGGTATCGCCTTCTTTAGCAATCGTTAATTTAGGATTGCTATCGGAAATCTTGTAAATGTATGATAGCGAACGTAAATCTACGACCCCCCCCATAGAATATCATTATGGTAGTTTACAGCATGGTATACTACTGCCACGGTTGTACAGTAACAAAAACCCATGGTATCACAAGTTTTTAAATATGGCCCTCCAACACTTAAACAATACAAAACATAGTAAGCGAAATGTTTAACAAGGAAATAGCAGAGGGTAGCGTTGCTGGCCCATTTCCATCCCCTCCATTCAATATCTTTCATTGGATGTGGACCCATCATCCTGTATGAGCCAAGAACTTAAGTGCAGTACCATTTAGTTTTCTATTTGCTCTGTATTCACCCAAGTTTTGTACACTTTGGTCACAATCTTGTTACAACAATTAAAATTAAGGGTTAAGGGGGGGTAAGTATTGTATCCCATATCACAGGCAACCAGTAGCTCTCCAGATGCTACTGGCTCCCAGCATTCCATAAACACAGCTTGTTAAAGGAGTACACAGCTCCAAAGCATGTTTCTTTGGAGCACGAAACAGAAATTCTATTGCAGTATATGTTGTTGGACTTTGCCACTGAAGACGGAGTGATGTAGGATTCGAGCCAGGCATTTAACTCTACTGTACGAGTAGCTGCAATCTCTACAAATCTGTGGTAACATCAGGCCATGAAGAGCTTCCTTCTCTTGCTATGTACCCATACAGATAATACTTACCAGTAAGGATTTTTTTTTCAGGACATCACAATAACATCTAAAATGATAATGGTTTAAGACTAAATTGCACACTAACGTGTACCATGACCCAATAGGGCTCCCACAACATTGCTCCCCCCTCAGTTTGCAATTTCAAAAGGGAACCTTTTCTATACAAATGTTGGGCCAAAACATCCCTTCTCACAAGTTTTTTTTTTTCAAGTGGTCCCAGATATTTTTCACTACATGTGGCATTTCACTATCAGCATCAGTCATACATTTTTCACAGAATGGCAATGGCTAGAAAAGGACATAGCCTGCACTTATTTATCTCCAAGTTATAAAATAATTTATAGCAGTCTTTCAAAAAGGTCAGGCAAATTTACTTATCTAAAAAGTTACCCAAGTCTGTATAGTGGTGTATATAGTTATAACAAGTAAATGATGGCATTACCAATCATTAAACGTTTCATATTTCCCCCAGTGTCAAATGCAAATAGTGTTTTTTTAATTTAACCACAAATGTGAGCCCTTTATACTGTCCTTGGGAGTAAATTATCTTCTTTAGTAACAGAACTGTATGATCCAGGGTTATGTACCGTCCACTTTGCAAATCCTAAAAAGGTACAGAAAATGTTCCCCACATCAATTATTCTAGTCCTGGGGTGTCAAACTCAATTACATAAGGTTCCAAAATTAAAAAGACAGAAAAAGTGGTGGGTCAAATTTCCAGCAGGTGCAGGATTGGGAATGAATGAAGCATGCCGTCTTGGACCTCTACCTATGGTGCAATCATGTTCTAACATGGAACACCCACTTTACTCTTCTGGCATGGTAATGGAATGGCCAACTCCAATGGAAGGTTCTTTGTCACACCTCCCTTCACTCCCCAGTGCCGCGACCAGTTGTTACAGGTGACTCCATCCAAGACTTACTAAGCTGCTATCCATTGGTGCAGTCCCAAGCAGCGTCTTTACTATAGATCTGCCTGCTACATTTCAAGATCAGGTGAGCCCGATCAGCTGTTTAAAAAGAGCTGATTGCGGTATCTAGCAGGCAGATCTAGTTACGACACTACACAAATGGATAGCAGTGTGATAGATGCTGTACAATCACCAGGAGCCACAAACAACAGCAAGAAGGGCCGAGTTTGATACGTGTTCTAGTCATTTCAACAGTGCTACCAGAAACTTGTTGATGCAGTGATCTGAATGTGGTAAAATATATAAGCCAGCAATTAAGAGTAAAGAACTTAACCTTTATTTGCTTCTTCAATTCTATGAAAACTGAAGTCTTTAACCATTACCTTTGTATGTACAATTTACTACAATTCACCTCACAAATAACACACAGAAACCAGTATGTTAGAACAAAAAGAGAGCCTGCAAATTAAAATTGCAGTTTTATTGACAATACTGCCACACACATCCAATCAGGCCAAAAAAGTAAAATAAACAGCATTTTTCAGAGACAAAACAAAATTGACTGGAAAAAAAAAAAACCTTTGGCCATTTTCTCATCCAAACCCATCTAAAGTACAGCTAAGATATGCTCAAAAAAGTTACTGGAATGATCAGAATAGTTTTCTTATATTGGGAAATTTGTCTTATTTATTTAAGTTTTTTGTTAACTTTTTTCTTTTTGTTTTTCATTGTAAAGACTGCACCATTTGTTCCCCTTTGGAGACAAGACCACCATGTCTAGTTACTCCAAAACCACCCCCCTCCCCAGAAAAGAACAATACATCAGGGGTTTCTTTCCCCACACAGGAAAATTAACTTAGGAACAAACATTACCAAAAAAAACCCAAAACATTAAACTTTATGTAATTTAAAAGCCCCTACACCTTGTCAGCTTGATCCCCAATAAAAAAAAAAAAAATAAAAAAAAAAAAAAGGACAGTTGTATACCAATATGTACAAAAATATAAAATGTAAATAAAAAATACAAACAGGACCCCCTTACAAGGTGTTTGTTTCCAAGTTACTTATTGTTATATTATTATTATACTTATTGTATAAAACAAAACCCCCTCATTCTGAATGACTTTTTTGTTCTATTAAACTTTATGACTGGAAGGGACAGCAAATTATTGCAATCCACACTGGAAGGGAAGGGGTTGATTATGGCAGAAACTGTGACCCATGGGCAAGTATAAAATAAATTTCAACAAAACCAAGCCTTGGGCACTATGAAAAGCACCTTGAGAGATGTTTTTTTGGTCTGCGGACGGAGGTGTGGAGCCACAGGAGCCTGCATGAGTGGTTGGGACGGAAGAATCACTAAACAGTGATCAAAGTTTAAAAGGGAGGAGGCTGCGAGGGAAGGCGGTGGAGTAGGATCATATATAGAATTTATTTGAGATTGGGTGGTCCCATTTAATCGTCGTCATCTGTTTTCTGCTTCTTAGTGTCAACATCCTCATCATCCTAAAAACAAATAAATAATACATTACAAAAAGGATATCAACAATCACCTTCAATACCATAGTATTCTTTCCAGGGATAAACTCTAGGCCCCACTAGGCTATTTTGGTGTGCACCCCACTATCCCCACTGTGCATGCATTTGCCATTTTTGGTGAGCATCGCATGCCTGCATTAATTGAAGAGTGAATAAAGGAGCTATGCCTTACCTCCCGTTCTTAAATTAATTTAGAATATGCCAAGAACGAAGAGAAGAAAATTTACCTTGCTCAAAATCCACTGACAGGTTCCGAACACCTTTGCATTCAGTTTAACTATAACGCGCATTATCGTGCATGTGTAATACAGTTAATCTGAGTGGTGAAATTGTTGGGACCTATCCCTCCCTTTGCTCGTGGGATATTCTAAATCAATTGAAGAACAGGAGGTAAGGCATAGCTAATTTTCCTCCCGTACTTCATTTAAAGCAGTAAGGCTGAGGCCACACTACAATGCACAGGAATTACGCACAAAATCACGAGCGTTATCGCAAGAGATTGTGTGCGCGATTGTGTGTCAGCGCATATGTTTTTGCCGTTTTCTGTTATGGAAACATCAAAAATGGTGAATATAGCGGGAATTTTCGCATTCCCACAATTTCCATTTTACCAAAAACCAGGGGCGCAATCGCAGGTGAAAACGCGTGCACAAACGCGCTAGTATGGCCTAGCCCTTAAGGAATAGTTCACTCAAAGAACTATTCCTTAAGGTGACTACACATCCTGTGGTAACGCAGCATGTTGAAAACTGTAAAGCAGATCATTCCAGCTCAACATGTTTGTTAATTTCACACTTTGGCAGATGGCAACACACGTAAAAAACACCAGCATCAGCACATTAACGTCCATTTACAAAGTACGGGCGTACATGCCATCTACCATATTAGAAAAGATTTTACATAGAGAAATACAACATTTGTAGATTCATTCTGCCATATTGTCAATACATTGTGCATAAAGGGTATGTCCATTTAAAATGTTGAAGGGATAAGTACACTCAAAAAACAAATTAAGTTTAAATGGAAGCTGTATCTTTAACAATCCCCCTTTTTTTTAAGGTCCCTTCAGAGCCTACCTGTGCTCAGTGTTCAGTACATCTTGGATCATGGATTCAGTCAGCTAGGCTCCGCACCCCAAGACTTCCTGGACCTCGTTTCAGTCTTGTATCCCTCCGTGCGACGTCACGGCAGGTGGCGTGCATGGAGGGAACGGACCATGGATTGTTGGAGTCTGCAACGAGGGGGGGTTTGAATAGCTTAGCTTACTGAATACATGATCCAAGATGTCCTGAACTTTACTGGGGCACAGGTAGGCTTTGAAGGGACCTTAAAATAAAATAAATAAATAAAAAAGGGAGATGTTTAGTTACAGATACAGCTACCATTAAAACTTAATTTGTTAAGAATATGAAATTAGTTCAATTCAGTAATTCAACAGTAGGGCTGAAGTTTGCCACTGTTGACAGTCTAATCCAATGGGTCTCCATTATTTACTATATGTGAATATAATAGTGTGCAGGTGGCGCGACAGGGGAGCTGGATTGCAGCACGATTGCAACAAACTTAGGAACATTTAATAAAATGCACTCGCCTCATCATCTTCTGCTGCTCTCTTGCCAGTGGCTTCTACGTCATCATCATCTCCTAAAAAGATAATATTATATTCAATAAGGTTATATCTTTCATGTTACCACTACTAAGACACACAGGGAGATTCAATAAAAGTTCTTTTAGTTAAAAATTCAATCAGATCTTATTTAACATTTGAAAGCAGTCATTTGATTGGTTGGGGCAAAATTAGCATCATTTTTAACGAGAAGAACTTTTATTGTTAGTTGGTTAAAGATTAGTGTACATTATAGGACAATGTGTGAATAAAGCCTAACTAGCTTTGTTTTGCCAAACTACCACCCAGACAAATTTAAGACTGAACGGTAAATTGTAGCCGATCCTGTGGTCTTTCATGGGCTGCAAGATAAACAGGGAAAAAATATCAGACAGTCATTGGGAATATTGGGTCCTGGTCAGACAGCCACACAAGTGTGTATCCAGAAAGACATGAAAATGTTGTTATGCTAAGAAATTGATAGGAACCCCCCATCCCCATCTACAAAGGCATGTCAACTCTTTAAAAGAAAAATTGGTCAATTTTTAGTTGCTTGTCCAACAGATACATTTTCTACTTTATTACCTGCATTAGCAACCAGATATATAAGAATAATTATTGTCCCCATTTTGGCAGAAAAAGCTGCCATAATGCATTCAAAGGCTGTGACAACCAACACCACAGCCATTGCTTGACTGTTGTTTCACCTGCTGTGCACCGTTTGTGTTACCTGCTTTTATTTTAGCATGGTAGGTGTCTAAAATGATTGCTATGCCTGGTCTTTGGATTAGGGGGTTGTTTGAGGACATGGGGGAAAGGGGGATTATGGAATTCTAAATGAAATGGTTGAAACAAGGGGGTTATTTAGGGTATATTTTGTGGGGAATGGCAACAAAATAGGATTATGAATGGCATTACAGATGGAAAAAATTGCTGCATATGGGATTGTAGATGTATATGGCTATATGGATATACAGGGTTCTGCAGATCATTACGAAGGGCTTGATTGACAGCCCTGCCCACTGTAATTAGATTACTTTAGAAGCAGAATGCAGACACAGGGGGCCAAATTTGAGAGAAAAAAAATTATACAGACTAGGTAAGTGTAAATTATAGAGTTGTATATTGTGATCAGCTGGAAAACGTTGATTGTGACTTTAAATATCCTTTAAGTTTATAATTAAGAGCTACAATGTTTCCACTACAGTGGCAGACTTTGTTGAAATGCCCCCTATTTCTTTAGATATTCAATCTGAACCATCGTACATTTAAGCTGTCAATCAAGTGCCTTATTATCAAACATCTACAGTGTGCAGTTTTTACTGAAATGATGTCAGTTGATATGAGTGAATTGCACGATGGGAAATTCTCACAATGCCCCATAGTGCTCTCACTACTGAGCTTGCTTGCCCTAATAGAAAATCTTGTCAGATGGGAGAAAGTAAATTTTTCATTATAGTTGACTTAATTGCTTCTATCTGAAAATTTACACATTACTCCCAATGCTGCCCATTGCCGTAAGCAAACTGAAAATGTCATCAACAAATGCGAATCGCATCCATATTGTACACAGTGTAGCTTGTGGTTCAGTTACCTTCTGCTTCATCCTCTTCGTCTACTTCTTCCTCTTCATCCCCTTCATTATCCTCCTCTTGCTCTCCATTCTCCTCATTTTCCTGAAAGGATAATTGAGTTTTATAATGTGCAATTAATTCTGAAATGTCACTACTAGAGGAAGAGACAAAGGGGTTGTTAAAGGTTTATAGATCAGCAGCATGCAACCTTTAGGGAAGAGTGCAGATTTTCTCTTTTTGTTCTTGTATATCAAACCCTTACTATAAATCTGAAAAATTAGCCATCTCTTAGATTGGATCCCTTATTATTAACAACAAATCAAAAACCTAGAGAGCATTCACATTTTCTATAAAACTGGTTTCAGGCTAGTTTATGATCCAGTCTCTGATGTATTGGCAAAAGTAAAAGTCGGCACAATGGGCAAACACAAGGAAGTTTAGAATTTAGAGCAGACTTGCGTTATGGAAACTCAGACGTGCAATCGCATGCGCATCGGGAAATTGTGGGAATTTTTGCGTCCCCGCGATTTCCATTTTACCAAAAATCGCGGGTGCAAACACTAGTGTGGCCTCACCCTCAATACCCGTAAAAGCCAAAAGGTTTAAAACTTCTGCTCAAGTAGACAAACTTATTCTGCAGGGGCAGTTCTAGGGGTTTGCCTGAGCCAAGCTTTTGAATGCTGCCCTTAATTATTTCCAAGCATGGCGCGAAGCCACTGTGTTAAAGTAGGTGTGGCTTTGACAGTGGGCTTGATTTTAGCATGGCTAAAATGTTACAATTTTGAAACGCCTATCACATAGGTATTTAAATGGTTCCTCAAACAAGTCAATTAGAAATAATGTAAATTACTAGAAACAGATATTACATCCCTTTCTCAAACAGCTTCAGTTGCCACTACCATATTGCTCCTTGCAGGTTTTTGTTGCTCAAATCAAAATAACTTATTTAATAGCCCGTGTTATACATGTTGGTTTAACTGTTACAATACATTAGAAATGCCACACTTTCTGTAGAATAAAAGATGTTGGCCATAAGATTTGAAAGCCTGCCACCACATCAAGTAGACTTTCAGCAGGGCCATAACTAACTTAACTAGTCTTACCAAGCCTAACAAATTAACTAAAGCTAGCCTAACCATATAAAATGATTTTAACAATATCATATCTGTTACTAGGAAAAAAAAATGTTTTCCATCACTGCCTGTCTGACACCTTTCATCTTCTTCAGTGCAGGGGTGCTGCCTGAGACAAATGTCTCACTCTGCCAAATGGTAGAAGTGGCCCTGTTCATCTGCTCTCCTTTGCATATGGTGAAATATTCTGTGACAAGTGTAAGCTCCTTCACATTTTAAAGAGTAACCATTTGCCATGGAATTATTACACATGTGTACATTAACAGTAGCTATAGAAGCAGAGGTATTTAAATTGAGTGTTATATTTCAAGGTTCTGCTATTTTTTTTACAAGTGAGCTTATCTTTGAAAGACTAGTAAAAATGTGTTGCTTAGTTTGTACAAATGGGAATTAAAGAAATGAAAAAACAGCAAGTATTGAAAGTTTAAAAAAAACAATAAAGTTTATTAAAAAGGGCATGTACAACTCAAACGAAAATTCATGTAAATCTAGGAATTCCATGTCACAGCAGGTCTCCTGAGAGCTGCATACCCTTTGGAAGACGCACAGAGAAGGAATACACGGTTAAGCCTTGTGTCACAACCAATGACTAAAGGTCTTACCCTGGGATTCTTCCTCTGAGCATGCTCTAATCTCTCAGGGCACACACAGTGCCAAGAAGAAGTGCTGTAACACAAACTATCAGAACAATTTCTAGGAAACAGATGCACCTTTCAGGACCAACTACAACAATGTTGAGGTTTTTTTGGAGGTGATCTACTTAAATATGAATTTTCCATTTGGGGGTGGACATGTCCGTTAAACGTAACCACTGAATATAAGTTTTACTGCAACCCAATTAACAAGGGGACCAAAAAGCTCAGGTTAACAGTTACATGATGCAGGTTGTATTTCCAGAAATTAAATTGATCCATGCATCAACCTACAGAAATTTGCGACATCAGTTAATCGGAGATGCACTAGATGCTCCCTTTTTTCCTCCCATTATTGGCAAAGCTTTTACATTTGAAATTACTTTAGACAAAGTTTCCTATATGGCCATTGACCACACAGATAAAAAAAAAAAACTTTATATGGGGAACTCCAATAAAAAGCTTGTTAAACAAAATACTCACTGCTTTTCCATTTGCAGGCGTATCCTTTCCATTTTCTGTTTCTTCTACAATTTCCTTCTCTTTTGCTTTTAAGTCCTACAAAAAGAAAATTCAAAACATTAGGATATTTAGGATTCTGTTGCAAATAATAAATAGATCACAAGTATATCAAATGGATTTATATATACACACACACCTGCACATAAGGTAAGGTATTAAGTTAGTGCACGCACAAACATGGATAACCTGCGATCCTCTAATCACTATAGAAAAAGAGTCAAGCTATGCAGCACCCAATAGTATTTATTGTTGAAGAGACAAATCACTGGCGATGTTTTGGGAACATCCACTCCATTTCTCAATCCATAAAACAATGTCATTGTATTATGACAAATCCTACTGAGTACTGCACTGCTTGCCTATTCCTTGTAGCAAGAAGTATTTTGCACAACAGCCCTGCTATTTCCAGTGTTTATACTCTGTACACCACCATAACAAAAGGTCCTCCCAGTTAAAACATACATCACACCTACTTTTAAAATTGGCGCCACTAGAAGCGCACAGCCATTGGTTGATATGCAAATATTACCCAGCCCACCTCCTTATTAAGCTATCCGGGGGGAATAGATTGGCTCTATAAAACGTTTCCAGCCCACACAGACATCAAAGCTTTCTGGGGATTGTATGCCTATGCTTTTTTGTGCCATTAGTGACACACCCGGATATTAGGACCTGGAAACTACAATAACCAGCTTTCCATGCGCAGAGGCAACCATGACGCGAAAGGCTCCCTCCTGAGGGGGCGGTGACTAACAAAAGGACGAGGGGGACGGAGATGGAAGGAATGAGATCTTCATAATTCAGACAGCGGTATCACCCCCCCCCCTCCTCCAGTCCGTCACCTCTCCCACTAAACTAGGTAGTGCATTACCAGCCATGTTAGGGAAAGACTTCGCAGAAACAGTCTCAATACGTAACGATTATCGCCATCGCTTGTTTGCTAGACAGTGCGCTAAGCAGGTAGATAGAATGTCATCAGCGCTTATAGTAATTTTTATCAGCTGCAAGCGTATGTTGTAATGTTTTAGCTGTTTATATTTTAAGGGTTTCATATACCATGTTTTAGATGTGTCTTTAATTAATTATGCACAGAAGCCACTCCCCAGGGGAGTGGACTCACTTAGAAGATAGGGTATTTTACCACCACTGTCTGTTGCGATTGCATCACCTGAAGAAGGGGGCACATTCCCCCGAAACATTGTATTTTGATGTGTGGCTTTCAATAAAACACTTTAAATTCCCCTAAGGTGTGCGACTCCAAAAATCCAGAATTGCTTGATATTTACCTCCCTTGGATGTGGGGAGAATTCAGGAGGTCAGCACCCACCCAGGTTTGTGTGCATAAGGAATCCGTGTAACATTGACTTCTGAGCTCCGCAGGTTTGCAAAAGGACCAAATCCAATTCGGATTGGTTAAGATTTCAATTCTTGCAATCACAGTCAGATTTAACAATCATATTTGAATAATTTACAGGGCCTGGGGTCCCAAAGTGACCTTGTCAGGGCCACAAGGGTCCTTCAAGTGCCACAAAGGCACTTATAGGTGCTGGGGAGTGGGGTCCCGGTTCAGGCTGCAGGACCCCTTAAGCCCCAAAGAGCCCTGGACTTTGAAAGGACCCCATGGGGGGTTCTGGTTTTAAGCTGCGGGACCCTGAACACCTCGCTGAAGGATTTGAAAAATCCTCTAACATTCGAGGATTACCAAAAGCGGCTCACGGAAACCGGAACTAGCGTGTGTGCGATACGTCCAGTTTTTTTGCTGTTACCTGCACACGGACGTGTCGCCCAAACACACTCCCAGAGGCCTGTACAGTAAGTTTACATTGCTATATTTCAGAAAGTTCATTCAAACTATTTAACCCCCCCCCCCCCCATTGACTTTAATGGGTCTGCTATTTAACTTTTTTTGAAGTTTGAAAACGAACCGAACTTTATGAAGTTCGCCCATCTCTAAAGTACACAGTGGCGTAGGGATCACTATAGCAGCCTGACCTGAAAAGTCCGGCACTACTAAGATGCCATAATCCTGCCCATAGTTCACTCCCATTGGTCTGCCTGGGAGCTAAGGACTGCCTGTCAAATCTGTGGAATGGATTGGAGGAGGAGGAAACAGACCAGCAGTAGTGACTGTGAGTGATAAAGATGAGTGATCAGCACTGCTTAAAGGTGCTTATACATTTTCTGCTTGTAGCACTTGTGATGCCCATTAAGGATAATTATTGCTCCAATTCTGTCAGAGAAGGCTGGCTCCTCCCTCCATTCAGTCAATCAAGGCTGTGACTGCTGACATTGTATCCTTTTATTTTGTAATTTTGGATTCTTATTTTGAATTATTAACCTTTTAAATATAACCAACTTTGCATTAATATGCTGTATAATAACCAAATCCTATTAAAAAAAAACACAAAGCTTAATTAAAACTAACTTTCATAATAAAAGATTTATAATACAGCTGTGCCACAACTAAATTTTGAATTGAGGTGGGTGTCAGTCTGTTGACTGCTGATTTTACACTAGACCGGCATTCCAGATTCGACCCAGTCAACAAATCTGTGGCAACATCAGGCCATGAAGAGCTTTTTTCCTCTTGCAATGTACCCATACTGATAATACTTACACCTGTAACGTCAGCCCCAAAGGAATTTTTTAGGTAAACATCACAATATTAAAAAAAACAAAATGAGACTGTTAATTGCACGGTGACTTGTATCATGGCCCAAGAGGGCTACCACAACATTTCCCCCCTCACATTTTTGGTGCATTAACGCATGCGTTTCCATAATGGAAAACTGTAAAATCGCACGTGCAAAACGCACGCGCAAACCACACAAGAAACCCACACAATCGCATGCGATAACACTCGCGATTGTGTGCGTTTTATGTGAGGCCAAGGCCACACTACGAGTTTTTCCAGGTGTTGGCCCTACATAACATTGCTCTAGCAGCCTGCACTATTTATCGCTGTAAATGGAGTTGTAAAACAATTTATAGTAATCTTTTAAAAAGATCAGGCAAATTACCAAAGTTATCCAAGTCTGTAAAGTGGTGTACATAGTTATTAGGAGTAAAAGGCATTACCAATCATTAGACATTATTCCTATTTCCCCTGTATGATCCAGGGTTATGTAACCTCCACTTTGCAAATACTTTGCTCCCCACATCAATTATTTTAAAATAATTTCAACAGCGCTGCCAGAAACTTGTTGATGCAGCGATCTGAATGTGGTAAAATATATAAGCCAGCAATTAAGAGTAAAGAACTTTAAACCTTTATTCGCTTCTTCGATTCTATGAAAACTGAAGTCTTTAACCATTACCTTTGTATGTACAATTTACTACAATTCACCTCACAAATAACAGACAGAAACCAGTATGTTAGAACAAAAAGAGAGCCTGCAAATTAAAATTGCAGTTTTATTGACAAAACTGCCACACGCATTCAATCAGGCCAAAAAAAGTAAAATAAACAGCATTTTTCAGAGACAAAAAAAAATTGAAGGGGGGGGGGGGGAAAAAATATATCTTTGGCCATTTTCTCATCCAAACCCATCTAAAGTACAGTTAAAATATGCTCAAAAAAGTTACTGGAATGATCAGAATAGTTTTCTTATATTGGGAATTTTGTCTTATTTATTTAGGTTTTTTTGTAACAACTGTTTTCTTTGTTTTTTTTTTGTAAAGACTGCGCCATTCGTTCCCCTTTGGAGACAAGACCGCCCTGTCTAACTCCAACACCGCCCCCCTCCCCAGAAAAAGAACAATACATCAGGGGTTTATTTCCCCACACAGGAAAATCAACTTGGGAGCAAACATTACCAAAAAAAAAAAAATTTTACTTTATGTAATTTAAAGCCCCTACACCCTGTCAGCTGGATCCCCAGTACAGAAAAAGGACAGTTGTATACCAATATGTACAAAAATATAAAATGTAAATAAAAAATACAAACAGAGGACCCCTTACAAGGTGTTTGTTTCCAAGTTACTTATTGTATAAAACAAAACCCCCTCATTCTGAATGACTTTTTTTGTTCTACTAAACTTTGACTGGAAGGGACAGCAAATTATTGCAATCCACACTGGCAGTGAAGGGGTTGACCATGGCAGAAACTGTGACCCAGGGGCAAGTATAAAATAAATTTCAAAAGTTAAACAAAACCAAGTCTTGGGCACTATGAAAAGCACCTTGAGAGATGCTTTCCTGGTCTGCGGACGGAGGTGGTGGGGCCACAGGAGCCTGCATGAGTGGTTGGGACGGAAGAATCACTAAACAGTGATCAAGGTTTAAAAGGGAGGAGGTTGTGAGGGAAGGCGGTGGAGTAGGATCATATATAGAATTTATTTGAGATCGGGTGGTCCCATTTAATCGTCGTCATCTGTTTTCTGCTTCTTAGTTTCAACATCCTCATCATCCTAAAAACAAATAAATAATACATTATAAACAACAAATTTCAAGGAAACCAACTCTCACCTCCAATATCATAGTATAATACCCAGGAAACTTTCCTTAAGGGCTAGGCCAGAATCTGTTGGCACGTGAGAATAGCATGCCAATGCTTTACAATGTGGTTGACCAAGTAAGTAATATAATGGAGGACCTGAACTGCTATATGATAATAACTAAAAGAAAGGAAATATTGATTTGGATTGTTAAGTTTTCAATTGTCCTCTTGAACAATTGACATTCCCATTCATGAGGGGTAAGCCTCAGGGCTTGATTGGATTATTAAAAATCTGGTTACACATTTTTGTTAACTAAGTTAGCTTCAGAACATATGGTTTAATTTACTACACTATTGAGAAATGCATTGCAGGGCTGTGTCAAGATCAGGTCCACTTTTTTGTGGACCATTATCCTCCCCCTTCAGAGCTGTACATTGTTTCTACATGTGTTACTATTAATAGTGTTATGCAGGTGGAAGGCAATATGTGACAGACTAGCAGATTTACGGCTATGCCACACATGTTGCAGTGACGATTTGCACAGCACATTCGATCGCCATTTTTTGAAGATCACATGCACACAATACAGATCAAATTGCGTTCAATACAGTTCGCTCTAGTATAGCCTCACCCTTAAAGGAGATTTGGGCTGATTGAAAGATATCTAGGGGACATTTTAGCTAGAAATATCACATTCAGAGAAAGCCTGCTACATTGACCTTCCAGACTGGGGTTACCTTGACATGGTTGGAAGGCTTTTTATTCATGTGATCACAGTAATGAATACTAAAACCCCTTTGTTTATAATGTATGCCAGTGTGAATATAACATGATATCATATAGGGGCCTAGGAATGTGCATTGATTACCTTTTCTTTGTTTGTGTAAATGTTTGACCAGATCAGTAGCACTTCCGCTAAATGTAGTTGTAATTTAGCTTAAGGAGGGCTTCCACAATCCTTCTACTGCATTTCTCAATAGTGTTTATATACAGAAAAATTAGGCTGTCCAGACATTTTAGTTGACAATGTTAGCAGCGACCCACAAGCGCACATTAAACAGCTGTTTTGGCCAATAATCGCACATGTATGTGTTCACTTTGGGTCGTTTGTCAATCCACCATGGCGGATCAACAAACGACCCCGACCCAACGCATACACATGTGCAATTATCGGCCAAAAAAAGCCGTTAGCAGCGACCCCTGACCGACTCAAATGTGCAACTAACATCATACGTGTGTACGAAGCTTTAGGCTGAGGCCACACTATGGTGAATGGCAACGCACGTAAAAAACACTAGCATCAGCGTGTGAACGGCCATTTGCAATGTTAGTGCGTACATGCCCTCTGACGTATTAGACAAGATTTTACATTAAAATTAATGCAACATTTATAGGTTCAATTTGCCATTTTATTAATACATTGTGCATAAAGGGTAGGTCTACTCGAAAAGTGAAGATTCTGAAATTAGTTACAATAGGAACAGGAAGGGAGAACAGTCTTACCCCTCAAAACTCAACAGTACCCATTCTTTACTATATGTGCATTTAAGAGCGCAGGTGGCGCGAAAGGGGAGCAGGTCTGCACAGCACAGTTGCGGCAAACTTAGCAACATTTGTTTAATAAAATGTGATCACTCACCTCATCATCTTCTGCTGCTCTCTTGCCAGTGGCTTCTACGTCATCATCCTCATCTCCCTCATCATCATCTCCTAAAAGATTGTTATTACATTCAATAAGTGTCAACCTTTCATGTTACCACTATTTTTCTATAAAAAAAATAAAGATTACGTTGCTTATAGATGATAGTGTAGATAATACAATGTATAGGCAAATAAAACTTAAATGACAAGTCCAATCTTAAAACAAATACTGGTCAATTGTCCGTTACATGCCCCCCAACAGATCCATTTTATACTTTATTACTAACCAGAAATTTAAGTATTTAATAATTTTCCCCATTATGGCAGAAAAAGCTGTCCCCTCCCTCCATGCAATCAATAAAGGCTGCATGGAGGGCTAAAAATTCACTGCTGTTTCACCTGCTACCTTTTCTGAACATGCTCAATCTTATAAAAAGCCGATTTAGCAGAAAGAGGTGCCAGAAAGGAATAGAATTAAATACCTGGTAACAAATGCATGTAATAAATTGGTTAAAACAGCAGTTGTGGATGAGAGCATATAGACAAGTCACCGGTTTTTGTCTTACGGGTGGACATGCCCTGTTAATCATTCTTTGTTAACAAACGATAATCTGGTTTTATCAATAAATAATTACAATTATAAGAGCTACAATGTTTCCTATACAGTGACGGACAGATTAATGGATTTATGGTAAAATAAAATCCTAATGATAAAGGGATCATAAACTGTAGACCGCTTACTAGAATGTAAAGGGAATCTATATTTAAAGGAACACTAAACTGGTATTTTTTAACTACATTCCATATGTTTCTATTATCCACAGGGAGGTGAGAACGCTTGGTCCCACCTCCCTGTGAATAATAAAATGCCTGGGGGACACTGGAACTTACCTTACCACCACTCCACTCGCAGTTCCTTCTGCACTGACAGCCGCGCTGCCCGACCAAGTTCCTATCTTTGGAGCATGTGCGCCAATAAAAAAAAAAAAAAAGATAGGCGCGCAGTTGGGCAGCACAGCTGTCAGTGCAGAAGAAACTGCGGTAAGGTAAGTTCAGCTGTCCCCCAAGTGTTCTGTCATTTACAGGGTGGTGGGAATAAGCATTCTCACCACCCTGTGAATAATAGAAACATATGGAATGTACTTAAAAATATCAGTTTAGTGTTCCATTAAGTCTTCTTAAACTTGCCCATTACTGTAAACCATCGTTCCTCCCAAACATAACTCAATTTATTTGATGAAATGCCCACTATTTCTTTAGATATTTTGAACCTCTGATATTTTTGAAACTCTGCTGCCTCATTATGATCTCAGTACGGAGCAAGCTTGCCCTCATAGAAATTCTTGTCAGATGGAAGGAGGCATTGTTTAAGAGAGGGAGGGGGGTATAGAGAGCCCGAGCTAATCAAATACTGGATTGAAGACATACAGCAATGCACAAACCTCAGGGTAAGGGCTACTTACATGCATGTAATTAAAAGATTAAGATGAGTCAAAGTAATTCTCATTATTGTTGCCCTTTAACTTCTTCTATATGAAACATTACACATCTCTCAGATGCCCCAGTCCGATTGCCTTAAATTAAGTTAAAAGGACAACATAAAACTGGTTTCAGTCTAGCTTGTAGTTCAGTTACCTTCTACTTCATCCTCTTCATCTTCTTCGTCTACTTCTTCCTCTTCATCCCCTTCATTATCCCCCTCTTGCTCTCCATTCTCCTCATTTTCCTGAAAGATAAATTAAGTTTTATACTATGCAATTCATACTGAAATGTCACAAAGACAAAAGGGTTGTTAAAAGTTTACATATCAGCTGAAGTCAACCCTTAGGAAGAGTGCATATTTTCTCTGTGTTCTTGTATATCAGACCCTTATTACTATAAATCTGAAAAATAAACCATCTCTTAGATTGGATTCCTTATTTTAAACAACAAGAACATTACAATATTAACAAAAAAAAAAAAATCTAGAGAGCATCCAACAGCATCCTCATTCTCTATAAAACTAAAATTTGGCACAATGGGCAAACACACAAGGAACTTTATAGCTCAAAACAGACCTTTTAGCGGAGGTGCAGATTTTTGCTGGTTTTACCACCCCGTTAGAGCCAAAATGTTTAAAACTTCTGCTCAAGTAGAGACAAGCACTTTATGCGCTCTCCTTTGCATATAGTGGAGTATTCTGTGACAAGTGTAAGCACCTCCACATTTTAAAAAGTAACTATTTGATGTGGAAATATTACACATGTACATTAACATTAGGTGTTGCCTAGCTTCTATAGAAACAGAGGTAATTAAATTGAGGATTATATTTCAAGGTTCTGCTATTCCTACATGTGATCTTACATTTGAAAGACTAGTAATAATTTGTTTCACTGTGTTTGTACAAATGGGAATTAAAGAAATGAAAAATCAACAAGTATTCAAAGTTTAAAAAAATAAAAGGTTATTAAAGGACATGTCCATCCCCAAAATATAAATTGATATTTTGATGATCATCCCCCAAAATCTCAACATTGTTGTAGATACAGACCTGAAAGGTGCTTGTGTTTCCTGTAAATCTAGGAATTTCATGTCACAGCAGTTCCCCTGAGAGCTGCATACACCTTGGCACATGCACAGAGAAGGAATACCTGTGTAAGCCTGACGTCACAGCCAATGACATTACCCGGGGTATCCCTCCCCATAGCATGTGCCAGAGCTCTCAGGAGCACACACAGCACCATGGGGAACTGCTGTAACACAAACTCAGGACAATTTCTAGAAAAAAGCACCTTTCATGCACTTTAAACATATCCAGTGAATATAAGGTTTACTGCAACCCAATTAAAACAATGGAACCAGACAAGCCCAAGTTAACAGTTATGATGCAGGTTGTATTGCCAGAAATTAAATTCATCCATGTATCAACCTACAAAAATTTGTGATAGCTACTCTGGGATGCACTAGATTCTCATGATTTTCCTCCAATCATTGGAAAAGCTTTTACACTTGAAATTACTTTGGACAGTTTCCTACATAGTCATTGACCACACAGACCCAAAAAAAAAAAAAAAAAAAAAAAAACCCCCCATACGGGTAACTCAAAATAAACAAAATACTCACTGCATTTCCATTTGCAGGTTTATCCTTTCCATTTTCTGTTTCTTCTACAATTTCCTTCTCTTTTGCTTTTAAGTCCTACAAAAAGCACATAATAGATCATAAGTATATCAAATGGATTTACATATACGTAAAAAAATTGATATGCATTTTATACATATATATATATTTTTTTTAATATAGAGAGAGAGATTCCTTGTAGCAAGAAGAAGTATTTAGCACAACAGCCCTGCTATTTCCAGTGTTTATACTCGGTACAGCACCATAACAAAAGGTCCTCCCAGTTAAAACACGCATCACACCTACTTTTAAAATTGGCGCCACTAGATGCGCACAGCCATTGGTTGATATGCAAATATTACCCAGCCCACCTCCTTATTAAGCTATCCGGGGGAATAGATTGGCTCTATAAAACGTTTCCAGCCCACACAGACATCAAAGCTTTCTGGGGATTGTATGCCTAATGCTTTTTTGTGCCATTAGTGACACACCCGGATATTAGGACCTGGAAACTACAATAACCAGCTTTCCATGCGCAGAGGCAAGCATGACGCGAAAGGCTCCCTCCTGAGGGGGCGGTGACAAACAAAAGGACGAGGGGGACGGCGATGGAAGGAATGAGGTCTCCATAATTCAGACAGCGGTATCACCCCCCTCCTCCCGTCCGTCACCTCTCCCACTAAACTAGGTAGTGCATTACCAGCCATGTTAGGGAAAGACTTCGCAGAAACAGTCTCAATACGTAACGATTATCGCCATCGCTTGTTTGCTAGACAGTGCGCTAAGCAGGTAGATAGAATGTCATCAGCGAAGTCGGTAATTAACCCTCCCCACCTCCTAATTAAAGGCTCTGCATAAAGTCTTAATCCGGTTACCATCTGTCCCCAGTGCCGATCCCTGTAGGATACAGCGAGTCCATAGAGACCGCTGGCTGCGGACCTGTTTGGGAACCGATCTGAGAGCGCAAAGAAGTGAACAACCCATGGAACGGGTAGTTAGCGTTCTAAGCCGACACTCACATCAGTTACGGTTCCTGTATGGTCCATCCATTTCCCCGCTATTACCCCGATGTAAAGGGAAGGTCAGTGAAAGAGACCCCAGGTGTTGTGTCCGCCTTATTACTGTAAATACTGCTTGGCCTGTGTGGTAATGTCTGTAGCACCATATTGCAGAAAGCTACTAAGCCACAATCCACACGCCTCACCTCTCACTAATTCTACACGGGGTCACGGTCACCAGGTCTTCCACAGACTGAATCCACCTGTCCCCTGACACACAACTATATCGCACTGGCACCATCCATGGCACTGACTCCCCCGTTGCTTAGACCATTAAAAACCTCCTAAACGAGGGGAAGTAAACGGATGTACACACCTACGGGCTGCGCGGATCTGTTCCTAATACATGTTGGCAGACCAAATATTCCTCGTTATACCACCAACATTTAAACAACTTATTGTTGAGTTCATACAGCTGACCTGTACGCTGCCCTGATCGCGCGCCTATCTTTTGTACTGGAGCGCATGCGCTGAAGACTGAAATAAAGCGCCATCTGCTGGAAAGGAGCCGAGGGTAGCGCCGGTAGGTAAGCGTTCTATTATTCAGAGGTGGGAATTACCCTCTCAGCTCCCTATGAATAATAGATACACATTTCATGCACTTCACAAAGTAGATAAAATCTGTATAGTGTCCCTTTAACTTGTCACACCGCACAAGACTGCTTGTCCTTTCAGCGATCCGTTCTATACAGAGACACACCGAGACCTACACTAAGTAGACCGTACCAATTACCAAACCAAAATTGAATTAGACAGTCTAGAACCCAATACGATTTGTTACAAGTAAAAGAGACCCCGTCCTGCACTCCTATTCCCATAGACACACACTATAAAAGATGCTCTTTACAACAAAGGAACTGACCTTAGTGGTTTTCTCAACACTGGCGTCCACAGCTGTATCCGACATTGTCGATGTAATAAAATAGAATCTAGCTTATATAAAAAGAACAGGTAATTCCCTGGAATTGGGAGAGGGGGGTGATGGGAACAATACAAAGATGGCTTTTTAATTTTTTATAGTGACTGCCAGTGAAGGACTCACGCGGCGCAAGTTCCTTTAATATAGATGGAGATGGGAGGAGCGTTAGACCGGCTTCTGGCTTTTGGATTGGTCAGGCCTCCAAAGAAAGGAGAAAAAAAATATCCCCGATCTGATTGGTCATAGTGCGAACAATGGGGGAGGGTGACTTGTTTTCTGAGATGTCTGCAATACCAGCGGTGGCCCAGGCGCCACCAGTCAGAAGAGGCGCATGCGCTGAAGGGTTCCATAAACTGTTCTGTGGTTGGCAAGCCAATGCATATAAATACGGAGCGTTTCCCTGAGCAGGGAGGGGGAGTTCAGTGGCGTGTGCAAAGCTCGAGAGGGGAGGGGGAGCGTTAGGAATAAGAACAGCCCTTTTTATATTGTGAAACGTACCCCTAGGGTATTTACATGCCCTCTGCCTACAATACAATAAATATATATTGTAACGTAAGCAACAAACGTTCTTACGGGCATTGTAATAACACTTCCCCCAATCACTAAATATAACACGATAGCCGCCCATACAAAGTTATTTCCGCAGGTACGTATCCCCATTACTTCTGGGATACGGAATCGAGCGCTCATTTGCCCAAAGGATGCTGGGAAATGTAGTTTAGCGGCAACGCAAAGCCACCCAATTAAAACCTCTGGTCTTCGCGCCAAATCCACCCAATAAAGAACATCTAACGCCCGGCACACGGACAGCAGTGCGGGGGGAATGAATAAAATGGTTTTGTGACTAGAAGGGGAAATAATTCCAAACCCTGTGGCAATGAGGGAGATCCGACCCGTTAGTGTAAAATATGATTAGCGGAGTCACTAGCCCCGCCCCCTGCGCGCGAATCTTTAAGGTGATTTGGCGCACCTGCACCTCTCATTCCACCGGGCTAGTTACTGTATCACTCCCGCCATTAGGGGAAGGAGATACGGCACCTGGACTGTCTCAATAAGGAACTACATTCAGTGTGTCCGCTCTTGTTTACATTTAACCCTTCACCAGCAAATGATAAAAAAATAATCGGAATTTTCCATTCGCCGCCCACAACCTCATAGTCACCCCTCCCACCGCCATGGACTGCTCCGCCCCCTCCCTGCTGGACGGTAACTGTGTGCGGTTCCCCAGTTGGTCGCTAGGGTTCTCTTTGTTAGAATTCTATTTAGAGCCCGGTTAGCAGCTTTCTAGACTGAATAATGCTAGTTAACGATTGGTTTGCGCTGTCTGTAAGCCATTTTAACCTGTCCAGCTTTTTATTGTGGAGAGGTTTGAAATCTCCCAGTTAAGGGCTGGCACCTCTTCCCTATTTCAATTTTAACACACAGAAAATCAAAACACTGCGAGGCTGGGAGTATGTACATATTAACAGCAATATGCAGGCTGGGTTGGTTTTAGTGTAGCTTTATGTAATGAACTAATACTTTAAGTAGATGTAACTTTTGAACAGGTTCAGTTGTAAAGGGTAGCTATGGCTCCCAAAAACTTAAACCAGAGTAGAAATATCTTCCACTTCCCTGGGTGGTCACGAGCAGTAAGCTGTTAAAGTACCGCACATATAGGGCTATGTACCAAGAGCCGGTATCGCTCTTTATTACCTCCTCTCGGCAATGCACTGAGCTGATAGCGTCTCTCTTTGCATAGTGAATGGGGTTTTTTTTTTTTTTTTTGAAAGCTCGGGAAGCGTGCTTTCTTGTGATCGTCACCACAGTGCAGCAAACGTGCAAGTGGATCGGGATCCATCTGCCTCCCCCTTATGCCCATAGCTGTTAAGCCGTAGGGCTAGGAGGAGGCTACATTGGTCCCATCAGCCAGTAGGCGTCAGGAACCACCATACTAGCCCTCCCTTTCTGCTCCCAGCTGCCACCAGGAAGCTTCCAGGGGGGGTTCGAATGGGAAAAACCTGAAGGCCCCAAAAAGGGCCCAGGCAATCCCGCCACAATACGTGAAACACACAAAACACAAAACAAAAAGTGCACGTGAAGTGCCAGTTAAATAAATAGTGCGTTTTCCCATGGCGAAACTGTAAAGCCAGCTATCTGCCGATAACGGCTTTCTGTATATGGCCCTGATAGTGTCCTTGGTAACGCACTATAGCAGTGATGGCGAACCATTTAGAGACTGAGTGCCCAAACTGCAGCCCAAAACCCACTTATATATTGCAAAGTGCCAACACAATAGTTTAATATGAATGGGGTTTTACTTCAGAAAAAACCCAACTCAAAACAGACAGCTACAGTAGAAAGAATTGATTATAGATTAACATTGAATGTTGTTTGCACAATACATTTTGATACACTAAAGGTAGTGTGCTCCTCTCATGTTGATTGGAGGTTGTATTAACTCCAGGGTAGGGGCTGTTTGGAGGATTGCACCTTCTGATTATTGGCAATTGCCAGCCTTGGTGTGCTAGAGTGAATCTATACTTGTTTTGATCTCTCGTTACCAGAAAGTCCATGACTCTCATCTTTTCTGGTGAATTCTGCTGTGTATGAGTGCCCACAGAAAGGGCCATAGGTTCGCCATCACTGCCCTCAAAATGGTAAAGGCCGCAACTCCAAAAAAATAATTTAGTAGTTCATCCAACATGGACCAATGAGTGCACTATTGATAACTTTAAACATTGATGCAATGAAAATAGTGCTTGTGGACATTCAGGTTAGTGGAAAGCTATTCTGTGGAATTCTCCACAGAACCACCCGAGGTTCCAAAAATTTGTCTGAGCAAGCTTTTTTTTTTTTTTGCATCTACTTCATTTGTATAGTAACAGAATCAACACACAAGCATAAAAATAACGAGGTCCTTACAGAGCAGATACAAGTAGAGGATCATTAAATATAGTCAATACAAAAATAAAAAGGTAAGTAATGGACATTTCGTTACTTTTGGTTTGTTGTTTGTATGTATAAATCTTTGTGCAATACAAAAAACTCAAGTAGTGAAAACAGTTTTGTTTTTTTTTTAACTCTTCATTCATTACCCTGCTGGACAGGGCCGCTTCTACCACGAAGCCAGGTGAAAAAACTGCTCACAGAGCAAATTTTAAAGGCTGCAGCTTTTTAAAACTTCCGCCCTCCCAAATCCTGTGCTGGTGAGTGGCAGCGCTGTCTTACTTTTGCTGATCGCAGCAATTTCAAGCAGGAAAGAGTGGCGTTAACAGTGGCTGAACTCTGCACACTGATTCGTCTCACACCACAGCTGTTCTGGTACCTCCCCTCTGTGCATAATTTACATGATTTACGCACTGGGTGGGGGGGTGGTACCTGAACAGCTGTGGAGTGGGACCTATCAGTGTGCAGATATCCTGATTCCTGATGTAATTGGTCCAGTAACTTATGTGCAGAGGGTCAGTACCGGAAAAGCTGTGGAGTGGGACCGATCAGTGTGCAGACACAATGACATCCTGATTCATAATGTAATTCGCAGAGAGTCCAGCCACTGCCAGTCTTTCCTGATTGAAATTGCTATGATCAGCAAAAGTAAGATAGCACAGCCAGCACAGGATTTTTGGAGGGAGGGAGGGAAGGAAGTTTTAAAAACCTGCCGCCTCTCAAATTTGCATATCAGGAGCTCGGGGGTACACTGTGAGTGTAATTAATTGTTATCTGTGAGAGTGCCTTTTTCGGGGGTGGGTGGTGGTGGGGCACCTACCTATCGACCTACTTGTGTTCTGGGGTTCACCTACCTAATTAGGGTCTGGGGCCTGCCTACCTGCTTGGAGCTGAGACTTACCTACGTACTTGGTGTTTGGGGCCTATCTACTTACCTACCTTACATGTGTGCTGTGGTTCACCTACTTACTTGGGGGCTGGGGTCTGCCTACCTACCTGGTGGCTCGCTACATACCTTCCTACATGTGTGCTGGGGCCTACCTACCTACTTGGGGGCTTGGGTCCACCTACCTACTTGGGGGCTGGGGCCTGCCTAGCTACTTGGGCTGAGGCCTACCTACCTACCTATTTGGTGTGCTGGGGCCTACCTTTCCTACTTGTGTGCTGAGGTTCACCTAACTACTAGGGGGATGGAGCCTATCTATCCACATGTGTGCAGGGGGCTGGGCCTACCTACCTACATGTGTGCTGTGGCCTACCTGTGTGCTGGAGCCTACCTACCTGCTTGTGTGCTTGTTGCCCTCTTGCTGGCAAAAATCTTCTTGCAGCCTCACACATCTGCCTAGGGGCAGCACTCAAAAGTTGTTTCAGGTGCCAAAAACCCTAGGGACACCCCTGGCCAGTGTTGTCAGCCCTCCAATTCACTAGCCAGTCAGCCCTCAAATTTATTAGTCTGTTACTGTAATCATGAAGTTCATTGTCCGGGCACACTGAATATATTATTAAAAATTGATATTTCTTTGGTACTACTCAAGAGTCCATGGACCTTAATGAAGGTACACTTAGTAGTACTGAAACATTGTATCAAAAACATTTTTTTTAAATAATAATTTCAGTATGCCCGGACAATGATCTTCATGTACGGTTTACTGTATTGTGTTACTCTAGAGGCACCTGGATGAGTGCAAATAGGACTGTTAGTATGTAAAATGGGAAGAGTGGTCTTAAAACCAAGGGGGCGATGCAATATAGCATATATATTTCCAAAATTTGGAAAGGAGAAAGCGTTCAGGGCACTAAAAAATTGAGAAAATCTATATATATATAAACTACCTGAGTAGTGCAGGTGCTAGTCTATAAATGACGAAATTGCAACAATTCAAGAAACAAAAGCATAGACTGCAACACTGTCTTGGAGATATTAGTATAAAACCGTCCTTTATTTAATATCTAGGGACATAATAAAAACATTTAAAAACAACTAAAACGCTCTTGACCTAATCACATACATTATAGTATCAAACATATTTCCATAGTGGGTCAAATACTGCAACAAGATAAATATATGAGGGATAATACGCCCCTTACAGTGTAATATAAGGATATAAAGTCACCGAGGAGTTCCCTGGCCATATAAAAGCACGAGACCGAAGGTCGAGTGCTTTTATACAGGACAGGGAACTCCTCGGTGACTTTATAAACCTTATAATATATAAGTGGCCTGGATTATAATGGGAGCAACAGTGGATTATATCCTTATAAAAATCACTCAACTACGTAGTTGAGTGATTTTTTATAAGAATATTCACCACTGCTGCTCCCCATACATAAGCCGTCCTCCTTCCACACCTTCCCTGTCAAACCAAGCAAAGAAAAAAACACAGATAAAACACACAGACCTTTTACTGTGTAGAAAATCCTTCTGAGTCCTCCATCTCAAATGTATCTCTCACCCGATAACCTTTTAAATCCTGTCAGCCATGATTCAACTTCTGCCTCGTTCAGTCCGTGTAAGTGAGGTTAAACAGAGCGGCTCTTCCAGCTACTGACAACTTCAGCGGGAGTCAGTACCGGAAGTCAGTAGCTGGAAGAGCCGCGCTCTCAGTACTGACAACTTCAGCGGGAGTCAGTACCGGAAGTCAGTAGCTGGAAGAGCCGCTCTGTTTAACCTCACTTACACGGACTGAACAAAGCAGAAGTTGAATCATGGCTGACAGGATTTAAAAGGTTACCGGGTGAGAGATACATTTCAGATGGAGGACTCAGAAGGATTTTCTGCACAGTAAAGGTCTGTGTGTTTTATCAATCTTTTTTCTTCCAGGGTTTGACAGGAAAAGTGCCGGGAAGTGGAGGAGAAAATTCCAGAAAAAAGACAGTTAAAGTTAAAGTCTGGTATGTATTCCTTTCTATTTATTCATTTACTAATTTTATTGCAGGGCTGACAGGGAATATAGCTTGTTTAATTACTTAGTGAAAGAATAACAGCTGGAGACTAGCCATCAAATTACATTTTTTAAACTTATATATTCTAAGAAATAATACGCCACATTACAGTGTGATATAAGGTTTATAAAGTCAACTCGGAGTTCCCTGTCCTGTATAAAAGCACTCGACCTTCGGTCTCGTGCTTTTATATGGCCAGGGAACTCCTCGGTGACTTTATATCCTTATATCACACTGTAAGGGGCGCATTATCCCTTATATATTAAAATGTAATGGTGCGTATTATTTCTTATAATATATAAGTTTTAAAAAAATGAATTTACTCGCTAGTCCCTTTACTAAATCCCTAACTATCCTTTCTCCCTTCACTAAATAATTAAACTAAATACACAGTAACCCCTGTCAGCCCTGTAATAAAATAGATTAATGAATACATACCAGATATTAGCTTCTTAGTGGACATCCTTCTGGCAGCCTTTCTTCTGGAATTCCCTACTCCCTTTACATTTCTTCCTCCTTCCCCTTTAAACAACACTTTCCTCGTCCAACACTGCAATGAAAAATATTCATGTAACAGACAGACATTTACTGTTCGTAAAATACTTATCTTAGTCCTTGATGTAAAATCCCTCTCACTCGGTAACCTAAATCCTGTCAGCCGTGAGACAAACTCCTGCAGCCCTGCGAGTGAACTTAAGGAGAGCGTGCAGAGGAAGTTGTCAGTACGCTGACATGGCCGCTCTCACTCGCAGGGCTGCAGGAATTTGTCTTGTCACGGCTGACAGGATTCAGGTTACCGGGTGAAACGGACTTTACATCAAGGACTAAGATAAGGTTTTAACGAACAGTAAATATCTGTGTGCTATAGCAATGTATTTTATTGCAGGGTTGGACAAGGAAAGTGTTGGTTAAAGTGGAAGGAGGACAGCAAATGTATGAGGAGCAGCAGTGGTATATATTCTTATAAAAATCACTCAACTACCTAGTTGAGTGATTTTTATAAGGATATATTCCACTGTTGCTCCCATTATAATCCAGGCCACTTATATATTATAGCAATATAGCAACCCGACGCACCTTACCTGCCTGAGTTACCGCAATGCAAAATCCCTACAGGTAAGGATCTCCTACAGGTAAGTGCACCGGCTAACCCTTCCTATTCTATGGAGTAAAGTTTTGTGTTACACGGTAGCGCAAAATTTTACTAAGGAGGTTTTGCATCGCCTGCGCCTCGTTATTTCCGAACATTTTCTGAAAAAACGCAGGCAATGCTGACTCAGTGTAAAACCCACGCTAACCCGATCATACATCGGAGAGTGTGGGTTTTACACTGACTTGGGCATTTTGTTCCCAATATTGCATCACCCCCAAAGTTGGTATGGCTGTAGAAAAGTGGGCGTTAGAACTTAGTATAGTATTTGAGGTTGAATAAAGACATACGTCCATCCAGTCCAACCCATTTAGCAATATCCTCATTTCCTGCCTAACTGTTGATCCAGAGGAAGGCAAAAAACCCCCACCAAATTTATGAAGGGGGAAAAAATTCCTTCCTGACTCCAAGTGGCAATCGGAAATTTCCCTGGATCAACTCTACTTTATGTATCAATACCAGTAACTTGCAACATTCCTTGTTTGCAGAAACTCATCCAGCTTTTTTTTGAAACTGACCAATGAACCTGCCATTACAACGTCCACTGGAAGACAGTTCCATAGCCTTACCGTTCTCACAGTGAAAAACCCTTTCCGAGCTTGAAGCCTAAACCTTTTTTCTTCAAGTCTTAAGGGATGTCCTCGTGTCCTTTGACATGTTCTATTGGTGAACAATGCCCCAGATAGTTTATTGTATGGCCCGTTAATGTATTTATACACAGTAATCATATCCCCACGCAAGCGCCTTTTCTCCAGCGTACATAATTGTAACTTTTCCAGTCTCTCTTCATATTCAAGCTCCCCCAATCCCCTTATTAATTTAGTTGCCCTTCTCTGAACCCTTTCCATTTCAAAGATGTCCTTTTTGTACACAGGATTCCAAAATTGCACTGCATATTCCAAATGAGGCCTTACCAATGCTTTGTAAAGAGGGAGAATTACATTTTCCTCCCTTGAATCCATACCTCGCTTTATACAAGACAATACCATGCTGGCTCTGGCTGTTGCCGCCTGGCACTGCTTGCTACCTTTAAGTTTGTTATCCACCAAAACTCCAAGATCCCTTTCCAACAGGGATTCACTTAACACAGAGCCATTTATAGTATAAGTAGCACAAGTATTTTTAAGTCCAAAATGCATCACCTTACATTTATCAACATTGAATTTCATCTGCCACTTAGCAGCCCAATGTGATAATCTATCTAGATCCCCTTGCAACGATTGCACATCCTCTGAAGTTTTTAATGATCGACAAAGTTTTGTGTCGTCAGCAAACACAGAAACCTTGCTGACAATACCCACTTCCAAATCATTAATAAATAGATTAAATAGAAGCGGCCCCAACACAGAACCCTGTGGCACCCCACTAAGCACTTTAGTCCATAATGATGAAGCCCCATTAACAACTACTCTCTGCATCCTATTCATTAACCAATTTTCTATCCATGTACAAATGTGACTCCCCAGACCAACAGACCTTAGCTTATTCATTAGTCGCCTATGGGGGACTGTATCAAAAGCCTTTGCAAAATCCAAGTAAACTACATCTACTGCTATACCAGAGTCTAAATTTCTACTTACTTCCTCATAAAAGCCAAGCAAGTTAGTTTGACAAGATCTATTCCTCCTAAATCCATGCTGGTTACTACTTATAATGTCAGTCCTTGAAACATACTCTAGAACATGATCCCTTATTAAACTTTCCAGGATCTTCCCCACCACTGAAGTTAAACTTACAGGCCTGTAATTACCCGGCTGTGAACGACTACCCTTTTTGAATATTGGAATAACATCAGCCTTTTTCCAATCCAGAGGCACACCACCGGACATGAGGGAATCAGCAAAAATAAGAAACAATGGCCTAGATAAAACTGAACTTAGCTCCCTAAGTACCCTAGGATGTATTTTATCCGGTCCAGGAGATTTACTAATATTAACCTTATTTAGTTCTTTCTGTACCATATCCTCGGTTAACCAAAGTGAACTTGAATCTTGTATACCTTTATTGCTACTATACTCTATGATATCTGTACTTGGATCATCTATAGTGTATACAAAGGAAAAAAATTATTCAAGACATTTGCTTTATCGCCATCCTCCGTAACTAACTTATCCCTATTAATTAATGGTGCCACATTCTCAGTCCTTATCTTCTTACTATTAATATACTAAAAAAAAATCTAGGCTTAGTGATGCTTTGTTCAGCTATCCTAACTTCATTATTAATTTTAGCTAGTTTGATTGCTTTCTTACACTCCTTGTTACAGTTTTTATACTCCCTAAGGGCTAGGCCACACTGCTGCGTTTTTTTTGCGTTTGCGCTTGCGTTTGCGTTTGCGATTGCGCTTGCGATTTTTCGAAATTATTGAAAACGCGGCAACGCAAAAAAAACGCGCGTTTTTCGATGCGTTTGCGTTTGCGTTTTGCGTTCTGCATTTTTAATCGCAATCGCATGCGATTTCCTATACTTATTGAAGAAATCGCAAGCGCAAACGCAAAAAAATCGCACATGAAATCGCATGCGATTGCGATTGCGTTTGCGTTTGCGTTTCAGTGTGGCCTAGCCCTAAAGGCCCTTTCCGTTCCCTCGGCCTTAAAGGTTTTAAATGCCTTTTTCTTCCTTACCATTTGCCTCTTTACATCAGAATTCAGCCACATGGGCGTGGTCAAACATTTTGTGACCTACTGTGAAGATCCACCAATGGCCACTTGTATTTGCCCCCAGGCCAAAAGTTCCCAGTCCTCCACTGGTCCAGCTCCTCTCTGGCCACCTCACTGCCAGTATCTTAGAGTAATCGGCAACAAATAAGGGCTGTCCTGTCTCATATAATGCAAATTGGGGTGCTCCCATTTATTGTGCAGGCACAACAAAAACCAAGGTTTTGGCTTGCAGTTCTTTGTCAGGTGTTACAGACTTAGTATTTCCCACATCTTTTGTACCCTCAGTACACAGTGACCTTTAGTGGTTTTCACATAAATCAAGTGCTCCCTCAAGTGATACCCTCCTAAAGTGTCTTGCCACACTTGACCATATATCTTTATTTCTGATGTACCCTCTATGCTTATTAGTTCATAACATCACTATTCCTTTTGTTTGGCCAACGTATAGGAGGCCACAGGGACACTTTAGGGTGTACATCACCTTTTCCATCTGGAATGTAAAAAAAACCTTTATTTTTCATTGCTGTCCCTTTCATTGGGTGCATCGCCACAACCCCTTTTATTATGCTAGAACACTTCTGACAGTTTAAACATGGGTATGGCCCAAACTTGGGTGTAGACAGAAACCTTTGTGTAGTTGTCTTTTTGATTTGTGGTTCTAAATCACTTCTTATCTACAGGTCTTTCAAGCTTTGGCCATTTTTATTGTTTTTGACAGCATCTGCAAGGTATATCCTTCCAATACTGGCCAGTATTTCCTAATCATTCTTTTCACATCTCGTGAATGTACATCAAACTTACTGACAAATGTTAACACCTACCTCCCTTCTTTTTTCCTTTTGTCTTTGCCATAACAGTTCCTCTCTTGGTATTTCTGCCACTTGATTCCTAATCCTTTCTAGTCCTTGCCTGTTTTATTCTCTTCCCTGGGACATACTCTTCATCTCCTTACTCTGTTTCTCATACTCTCTCTCTTGTGAGTTAAAGGGAATGTCCACCCCTTCACACACAAAGCCTTACCTGCTTTAAAACACCCGATAAACAGGACTTCGTTAACTTGAAATCTTCCAATTCGGCTCCCACACTGAGCTATTATACTAACAAGCTCCTCCTCGCTCCACCAACGCGTCTCTCCACTTCCGGGTAAAGCAGTCAGTGTTGGCTGTGACAGGGACGTCACTGCCAATCACTGACTGTCTTTCCCGGAGCAGTCTCCACTGCAGCTGCGCAAGAACATAAAAAGAACACAGCAGCCGCAGTGGAGACTGACTGAGGAACCCGGAAGCAGCAGTGGAGCGAGGAGCTTGTGAGTATAATAGCTCAGTGTGGAAGCCAAATTGAAAGATTTCAAGTTAAAGGAGAACTAAACCCAATTTTTTATACTCCAGAATCTGAAAACAACCCCCCTAAAAACACCAATAAACTATAAAATGCCACGTTAGTAAACTCTGTTAAAGTAAATCAAAACCTGTTAAGAACTGGATGAAGTATCTGTGTGTATGTGCAGTGTCAGACCACACCTCCTGACCGCAGTCACATGCTTCCTTGCTTTATCTGTCCTGTAAAAGGACTGGCTAGAGATTATTAATGGGTTTGACCAACTGTAACAAGTTTGTGCCATAGCTAAGGACTGAGCATGAGCAGAACATAATAGTCGTTGACCAAACTGTGTGATACTAGAATGCTGAGAAGTAAAGCACAAACTATATGTTATTTAGGTAAATTTCCCAGTGCCCGTATCAAAATGAGAGGTAAGACACAGATTACTGGTTTTATATGAAGGTGTTCTGCCTTCTGGTTAAGTGTTGTTCTGTGGCTTTAGTTGCCCTTTAACGAAGTCCTGCTTATCGGGGGTTTTAAAGCAGGTAAAGGCTTTGTTTTTCCCCCCATAGTTTTTTATACTCCCCCAATTACCAACTCTTGAAATATGTACCACCATGTTCCTCAGTGCTCCCTTCCCCACACATCTTCTCTCCCCTCCTTCCAGCCATACATTTAGGAGCCAGCCAATTACTATTGTGCACCCCCACATTTCTCCCATTTGTTGCTGCTGGTGAAGGGGTCTTTCCACTGCACCTCCACCACTGCATCTCCCCCTGTCTCTCCCCTCCCTTTGTCAGTCTTTTTTTATAGGAATCCCTGTATTGTCGTAACTCAGTCAGTGAGGGAAACTGGGAGGGAAAGGTTGACAGACATGTTTGGTAAATTTAAATGACTAATATGGGAGCAGAGGGTGTGTCTGTGTTTTTTTTTGTTTTTTTGCTTGTTTGGCTGGATTTATGTATTATAAGAATAATATGCTACCAACAGTGTAATATACAGATTTACTTATTTTACCTCAGAATTCCATGCCCTTTATAAAAGCACTAGGCCTACAGCCTCATTCTTCTACTTCCTGCATATTTTATGGATATACCCACACACAACTGGAATCCACTATGGCCCCAGAACTTACATGGATGCCAAATATAACTGGACAAGGTATGGTCTTCTATAGGAGGTATGTAGTCTAAAGCCCATAACACAGTATACCATGATACACAACATAGAACAAAATGTCTTTACATTTCCCCAGCCACCATGGATCAATGCCCAAAATGCCACCAACAAATGGCGAATTTCTGGCACCTCATTTGGGATGGCCCATCAGTCCACCACACCACACAAGTCAAATAAACTCCTATGGCTTGTCCAAAACTATGTCTAATGGGAATAAACACAATAGAAAGAGAATATCTGTTGTATTCAGTTAGATCAACTGGACTTAAAGTTTAGTTCTTGAAAACATTTCGCTAGTCATCCGACTGGCTTTCTCAATTCAGAATAACTTGTACGAAGAATCTGTTGGCAATTATGTACCCTGAAAAGTCCCAATTAGCATATCCCAGCAAGGTGTTAGGGACCTTATACAGTAAATGCAATCACACCTAACGCCTATCTGAATTGAGAAAGCCAGTCAGATGACTAGTGAAACATCTTCAAGAACTAAACTTTAAGTCCAGTTGATCTAACTGAATACAACAGATATACCATGACCTGGATGAATGAGAACCTTCACAAACAACTAGAAATAGAAGATACCTATCAACTAACCTTTTTAGGAAAATATTTATTTTGGGCAAGGAAAACTATAATCCTCAGGTTGATGGCCCCAGAACCGCCCCTTAGGGCTAGGCCACACTAGTGCCTTTTTCCTCTTGATTTTCGCTAACATGGAAATTGCGGGAACCCAAAAATCCCGCCGATTTTCGTTGCGCATGCGTTTGAGTTTATAATATTGAAATGCGAAAACGCGGCACAACGTGCAGCAACGCACAGAAATCGCGCACACATTAGCGTGCGATAATGCTCGCAATTGTGTGCGCAATAAAAAAAACAAAATTTCATTGAGCAAGTCTGGGGAATTGAACTTGTAACCTCATGGGATGTGAGTTTCTAAATGCAGCATATTAGCCTACTCAGCTACCAAAACACATGTGAAGAGAACAGGTATGTTAATTTTGTATTGTTCCTAGTAGTCTGTCAGAAATTCTGTCTGGAAAATAAGCTGTAGGCTAACAAGCAGTTAACAAGGTCTTATCAGGAACTTCCATACTGGTGTGGAGACTGCATAGAAAACATGAGCATAGAGACAGTGAATAGTGGCGGTGGGCCTAATATGTGCACATGCTCACAAGGCTCTTTGAAGACTACATGGGCTGTTATTTTTACTGGCAACAACATGGAAGCCTAAACCAATAAAAAGGATGGTGACCACTCTAATTACAGGGGTGAAGTAAATATCTTTATTAGCGATAAAGGTGGCTGCCCCTGTATTAATGTTTGGTGTACCTGCACGTGAGGGGGTTCCGGAAAGAGAACTGTGGTGAAGAGCTATGCATACTTGCGCATGCAATCTGTGCTTTTGTATTGGAAGATGTAAGCCTTCTTAGTTACAGAATCTACTCCTTACATGTATATAAATGCACCTTACTAGAGAAGTCTTACAAGGTATTTTCAGGGGAGATTAGTATTTTTAAAAAATTCAGTTTAGTACTCCTTTAATATACAACCCAGCATACAGAACTCATTTTACAAATTAATTTTCATTATATAATATCATTATATATAGTGCCTGGCCCATTTACATTTTCAAAACTCAGGCCCATTAAGAGCACAAAGTAAACACACCATAAGACTTAAATTTTTTCCCTAAAAGTATATGGTATGGAATGACCAATCCCAGAGATTCAGCTTTCCTTGAAAAATGAGCTATTAAAGAGGTCTGGCAGGTAGACAAGTTCATTTGAAACCTATCCAATCAAGCAAGTTTAGCTATGCTAATTTGATGCTGGCATTAAGAGAGACGAGGGCATCCAATCATCTGCAAATTAATATAGAGGTTCTTTCTCCGTTAATAATAAAAAACCCCAGACAAATAGATTTGTACTAAACAAAAAGTAATGCAGGTACATGGCGTAATATATTGCCATGTCTCATTGTATTGAGTTGCTCTTTGTACATCATAAAGAGGTCTGAATTGCAAATGTTGGAACCATACAATACATTTGCCAAAAAAACTAATACTCCCCATTCCATACTTGAATAGAACCCAGGGTGAGAATCTAAATCGTTAAACACCCATCGCTAAGTCCTCACCCCTGGGTACTTTACCTAGCCGCTGGAATATTTACTTTAACTTTCCTTTGCTGCTCCGGTCTGCCCCTCTGCCACTGTCCTTGACAGTCTACTATGTAGCCAATGGGAAGACATGTTTCTTTGCAGAGCGTGCCTTTCCATTGGCTACATCACGGACTGCAGAAGAGGACCAGAGCAGCAAGGGAAACGTTGGGTAAGTATTATAGCTGCTGGGTAAAGTACTTAAGAGATATGGACACACTCTATACAATACAACCATAATGGGTAGACTCTTATACATAATTATTCTTATATATAATATAGCAAACATGGGACCCGGGTGGCCAGACGGAGGGATAATTCTTCTCTCCAACACTACAAGTACAAATTGGACCATTCAAATGTTAATGTTCTCTAAATAAATGTAATTTCTATGTACATACCGATGCCACAGTATACTCTATGTTGAAGCAACGCAGAAGCACTATGTATATTTATGTTTAATCATTATGTCACGCACTGCAGTCATAACTCTATGTATCGGTACCAAAATAAAACAAATAAAAAAAAAAAAAACTTAAAGAGATGAGGATTTAGCAGTTTAGGTCTTTACCCTGGATACTATTCAGGTGTGGAAGGAGCGAGGGCGAGAGTAGTATAATTGTAGGAGAAAATTATGTCTTCCCAACTCTGATGATACATGGGCTAGTTTTCTGTATTTACTATACCTTGAAGTCAGACAGAGAAGCCATGAGCTCATCAAGTTCCCTTGTAGCAGAAGATGCAGAGATTCTAGTCTGCTGCTGATTTGAATTTTCGGATTTCATATCTCCTTCAAGCACTGTGATAGGTGGGCTGTAACAAACTCATCTCATTATTAAAGAAAACTGAACAGAGATCTAAACTGAGACATAATGAAAATGTTAAATCTTCTAAAAAAAAAAATATTGCTTTATATTTGAGACACATTTTAAAATTAAAAAAATTAAAATCCGAAGCACTACTTTCCAGTATGCATAATTCAATTATAATACATAAGGCTAGGCATTTTCAATGGGAAGGTGCAGTGGCGAGAATCTATATTACAATCACTCAGTGATGTCACTGAGTGACTTCCTGTATTCTACTGCCCCTCCCACTGACTCCCCCTCCTTGTAATCTTCATTTATATAGGAATCCCTGTTTATTCTCGACAGACAATGTTCGTTCCTTCTTTCTCTTTTCAATAGGAACGGTAATTAACTATTTATACATTAAACAGGGATTCCTATATAAATTACTAATACAGGAAGGGGAAGACACAGTGGTAGTGTTTTTTTGAGCTGGCCTTATGTATTATAAGAAATAATACGCTACCTACAGTGTAATATATGGATATGGATTTACTTCACCTCGGAGTTCCATGACCTGTATAAAGGAACTCGGCCTGCGGCCTCGTGCTTCTATATGGTCATGGAACTCCTCGGTGGAGTAATATCCTTATATTACACTGTAGGTAGCGTATTATCCCTTATATAATACATAAGGCTTTGGCATTTCAATGAGGAGGTGCAGTGGCGAGAATCTATATAAATCAGTCACTCAGTGATGTCACTGAGTGACTTCCTGTATTCCACCTGCCCCTTCCCATCTCTCTCTCCCTGCCTGTATTAGTAATTTAGATAATAAGCCCGTTTCTGTACACTGACTGACTGACTCAATTACTGTGCTGATATGAAGGAGCAAGCAACCAAATCAATTTTGACTCACAGAAATGGGCTCGCTCCTACTCATCAGCACAGTAATTCAGTCAGTCAGTGTATTGAACCGGAACAGCACCGGGCGAGACACAATATTTATTGTCTTTTATTTTGAGATAGAAACGGCAGTTAACTATTTGTATGTACAAAAACGGGATTGTTATCTACATTACTAATCTACATTACTAATACAGGGAGGGGGGAGAGGGGGGTGGGCAGAGTGTCTGTGCTGGATTTTTCTTGTTCTTTTTTTTTTAACCTTATGTATTATATGGAATAATACACTACCTACAGAATAATATACAGATATTAGTTTACCTCTGAGTTCCCTGACCATATAATGGCACGAGGCCATTACTCAGTGGCATAATCTGTTTATATTACACTGTAGGTAGCGTATTATCCCTTATATAAAGCAGCTTTTCAAAAGAAGTGGAAGGAACTTGCATAGCTAGACAAGCATGGGACAAGCATACATCTACCCAGTCTAAGGCTAGCCATACACCTAGTAGACATTTGATAGATTCAACGTGCAATCATCTAGAGAGATTTTACCAGCATACCTTCCAATGTTCCAAGCCTGGCCCATTCATTTTGCCATCGGAAGTTTATTGCAAAAAAGGAAGTTCCTCTGCAATTGAGTGAACGTTGGAAGGTAGGTTTCAAGTGTATGGCTGGCTTAAGGTGAAAAAACACTTGCATCTATAGTAGCTAATAAGAAGAGTTCCAATTTTATGACCAATGGCCTAACTTTAAGACAAATTGTCATCCCCACATAACTAACATTTAGTAAATGGTGTCTTGCAAGGCCTGCTTTTGTTAATGGAGAATTAGAGAATTTGATTGACATTCTGAAGTAGAAAGTGATTTTTAATTTTTGTTATTTGTAAAGGAGATATTGTTAAAGGGTAACTATGGTCTTTAATTCTTCCAAACTAGAAAGGATTATATAAAAAGCCTACCACCATACCTTCAAAATAAAACCTTATCTCTAAATAAAATTTGTGAGAAGTTATTGCTAGAAATTAGGTTAGAACCCTGCACACCTTAACCAACGCAAATAGGAAAAAATCCAGTAAAGTGCTAGGTGCTCCAGTCGCTGTAGCCAACAGTCCATAAATTAATGAAAATGGTAGCTGGGCACACAAATTTTATTTGTGACGTTTCGGAACCATGGTGTGGTTCCTTCCTCAGACAAACAAGGAAGGAACCACACCAAGGTTCTGAAACGTCACAAATAAAATTTGTTTGCACTTAAGACTGGTGTGTCCAGCTACCATTTTCATTTAGTTATTGCTAGAAAGGTTCAGCAATATTACTTCCTGCTTGAAGTCATGTGACCAGCTTGAAGTCATGTGACCAGCCTGTCTGCATTAATAGGCTCCCCTTCTCAGCTGTCAATTTTCCCCCCAGGTACTTCCTGTTTTCCCCAGCATTAACAGGGAGATTCAATAAAAGTTCTTATCATTTAAAATGGTGCTAATTTTGCCCCAACCAATCAGATCTTATTTAACATTTGTAAGCTTACATCTGATTGGTTGGGGCAAAATTAGCACCATTTTAAACGATAAGAACTTTTATTGAATAACCCTGTAAGTCTTTATTGAGCATGCTTCTTCCCCGGGTGAGAGGGTCTAGCAGAGGTAAGGTGATGTCACTCAACCTACTGCAAGCAGGAAGTTTGAATATTCACCTCTATATCATTTCTTACACTGTTAAGCCAGAGATGTGATTGTCGGCTCATTATAAAGAAAATACTGCAGGCTTTCATTTAACCCTAACTTTTTTGGAGACCATAGTTGGCCTTTAAACAAGCACCTATGAGAAATGTGATCCTGCACCCAGGACAAGGCATAGAAACTGATAAGAAGAAATTAAACAGGAAGGAATGGCTCACACTGCAGAAGGCACAGAGTTCTCTAGCTCGTCCAAAAGGCTTTCAACACTTGGACGAACATCCTCTATTCCACGAGTTCCATTGCGCTTTGGCTTTTCAGTTACGGGCTGTATACTTTTTATTCCTGTAGTCCCAGAGCTATCTAAGGCACTAAAAAGGGGTGCAGGCACCACAGGTTGAGACAAGTTTCGGTTTAGATCATCTGTAAGAAAGAATCTTTGTATCAGAAATTTGTATTTTGCAAAAAGCAACATGTCCACAGCCGCGCCTGTAATTTTTGGAGAGGCAGTCATGTGGCAAAAGGATTTCCCGTTATATGCAATAGCTTCAGAGGATGGATCCGGATAGTGGGTGGGAGGGGGGTAAGGGCTCACATGCGTTCACCACTGTCCTCTCAGAGTACAAGGTGAAGGGCCAAACCTTTTGGACAGGAAGACAGCTACTACTCTTCAGTTTCCTGGACTTTGGACAAGCACTGCTGGACATCCACTAGGAGCAGAGATGTAAGGTAAGGATTTTTTAAAACTATACAGTGGGGCCAGTAGAGGGTTAAATTTTAGTTTGGGAGGTGTACATGCCCTTTAATGGTCTATGTAAGCAACAGCCTTAGCCAAAAATTGTAAAGCTAATTTTTGTTGGAAATATTCACCCTAATTAGAAAAATGTAAACTAATGCTAGGTCACCAAGTGTTGATTAAATAAAGCCAACTTTGCTCAGATTTGTAAGATCTCTTTTAGGGTGATGAACAAAGAGGTGCAACCCACTTGTGACAACATTGTAGTGAGTCTTCGTAGCATAACTGATGTTATATTATTAAATGTAGCCTTTTTAATGTATAACAAAAGTGTGGCGTCCATGCTCATTACATTTTTTATTCCATGATGCTTACAACTAGTTTTTAAATTGTTTTTCAGATTTGTTGCACCCCTAAATTTAGATTTTGCCGGCAGCTCTGCTTTTAATTCGTTTTTTTTTTTTTCATAACTGATATACAATGAACAACAACATTTTATGCATAATTTCAGAACACTGGCATGTTTTAGCATTTCAGACAAAATTTAAAACCTTGTTGCAATGTGAACACCCTCTGATAGGGTATACACCTACAGGTATTCTTTGCTGCACTATGCTCCAAAAATGAAAACGGAATGGTGTATACAAATGTTTCCTCAAAAGCTGGACAAATATTGTACATTCTGCTAGTTTTGTCCCTTCAGCGTATAAAATATATAGCATGTCCCTAGTTTTAATATACAAGAAGCAGCATTAAAAATGAATTTTCCATTGAATACAGCACTCACAGCTTATAAAGTAGAGGAAAGAAGCACCAATAAGCAGAAATACAGCCTGTCGGGTTTGACAGTATTGGCCAATTATTAGCCACGTGTGTAATGACATTTTTTTTTTGACCAAAAAATTTTCACTAGCTGCTGACAGCTAGGGATCCAAGATCACTACGCATTTGGCCACCCCCTGAAAAATACTCCCTATAATGAGTGTAGGGAGATCAGATCAAATGAATCCACACCTGTAACAGTTGACTGATTAAAATCGATTTTCAAAAAGGTTACCTTTTGTAAAGGTGTAAATGTAAGAAAGTCATAAAATGATTTAAATTGTGATATAGTTTGCTACAGTGGCCCAAGACACTAATGGTAAATGGTTTCAGTGCTGGTCCAGTCCGGAAGACACAGTGGTAGTGTTTTTTTGGGCTGGCCTTATGTATTATAAGAAATAATGCGCTACCTACAGTGTAATATATGGACTTACTTCACCTCGGAGTTCCATGACCTGTATAAAAGCACTCGGCCTGCGGCCACGTGCTTCTATATGGTTATGGAACTCCTTGGTGGCGTAATATCCTTATATTACACTGTAGGTAGCGTATTATCCCTTATATAATATATAAGCATATGGAATTTCAATGGGGTGGTGCAGTGGAATATATTCTTATAAAAACCTCTTGGCTATGTAGTTAAGAGGTTATTATAAGAATATATCCCACTGAGACTCCCCGTTGATATCCTGTAACTATTAACAAAGGATTTCAGTATTTTGAGCGTAAAAACATATACCAGGGCACTGACCTGATTCTTATAAAAACCTCTTGGCTATGTAGTTAAGAGGTTATTATAAGAATATATCCCACTGCGACTCCCCATTGATATCCTGTAACTATTAACAAAGGATTTCAGTATTTTGAGCGTAAAAACGTATACCAGGGCACTGACCTGAACAGTAATTTATCTCTTCAGTCAGCACCCGGAATTACTTCTCCATCCTGTGAGTTTGACTGCCCGGACATAGGCAATTAACCTCACGGGAGGGAGAAGTAACTCTGCTGCTGATTGAAAGGATAAATTAATGTTCAGGTCTGTGCCTTGATATATGTTTTTATGCTCAATTACTGAAATGCTTTTTTGTTACTGGTGGCAGGCTATGTTTATATGAGGAGCTGTTAAAAAAACAACAGTTTAGTGAGGCTGTACACAGCCCAAATGCCATTTTTTAGATAAAATAATTAAATCTTATGTATTATAAGAAATAATGTGCTCCATTACATTTAAAGGGCATGTCCACCCCCAAAACTATAATCCCCCCAACTACTGGCCCCATTGTGTAGTGTAGTTTAATCCTTACCTCACATCCCAGCTCCATAAGGTTCTCCTGTAGTCCCCCCCAAAGTCCCAAAAACTGCCCACCAGGAGGAAAGCAGAGTCCATATAGGACTCTGCCTCCTACCTGGCCTCCGGGAGAAGTTTGGCATGCGTACTGCAGCCCTTCTCCCCCTCCCTCCCCCTCCCTCTCTCTCAGGATTCCCTCCCCCTAGCGTTAAACCCTTAATATATAGGATTCCCCCTGTCCCCCCAGCCCCAACCGCTATATTTATATTCTTAGAAAGCTCCCCAAACTTTACTTACCTTCCCTCTTTCCCCGCCAAAATGAACTCCCAGCAGCCGCGTCTGTGATTGGCTGCCGCTCAGCCAATCACAGACGCGACTGCCGGTCCCGCCCCTCTGCTTGCATTTTCTCGCAAGCAGAGGGCCGGCAGCGCGGTGGAGAAAAGAGGGGAGGTAAGTAAAGTTTGGGGAACTTTCTAAAAGTATAAATATTGCGGTTGGGGCTGGGGGGACAGGGGGAATCATATCCCAAAAATTCATTTTTAGGGTGGACGTACCCTTTAAATATATGGATATATATTTAACCAACTCAGAGTTCCCTGTCCTGTATAGGTTAAATACAATTAGCACAAAAGTTTGTGAGCTCTACTATTGATAAAGATGACTCAATTGTTCTTTACTTATAGTAGTTGGTGACAAACCCCGAGTCCTTCGCTTCCCCACTTTGTACACAGTCAAAACGGCATATTTAAACACTAATATATAAGTTTTTTTGTCTCTCTTACCCATCAGCCTTGGTGGCCCGGGTGCCAAACGAACCAAGCCCGTCACAAAGCGGCCGATCTCTGGAATCAAATCAAATATACTGGAGATTTGCACAAGACCAGGACAGAGGAGACCAACACTGTGCTTCCAGAATGCCAAATGGCTTAAATAGTAATTTTGATATAACTGGTTTTGTGGGATAATACATATATGGGTATTACTGTTAATATAGTACCCACAGTATTTGCACCTGGCTTTCTGCCTTCCCTTTCCCTTATTTATTTATTACCACAGTTATATATATATATATATATATATATATATATTTTATAACATATTGGGTTAATATACAGGATTACTATTATTTATATTCTCTATTACTGTTATCTCATTTCAATTTTGTTTATATTGTTCTATGAATACATTAAATGGTAAGCTGTCACTATCAATTGGCAACATTTAGGATGCAATGATTTTTTGATTAACATATTTTTGTGGATTGTTTTGTATTCATTTTGTTTCAAAGTTTATTTTGTTTTACTATGCATACTTTATCATTGTATCTAGAATTCTAAATGTTTTCATTTTCTGTCTTCTTTTGCCTCTTTTCTGCCTATCTGCAACTTTAGGGTTTGAAGTGTTTCATCTTTTCTTTGGTGTATGGGATAGTGGGAGGTTCTGCATCTTTTGGTCTCTGTATATAAGGACCCTCCCCTTCCCCTCGTTACTTCCTCCCACTCTTTACCTATGATTAAGTACCACATGGGTACGAAACGCATCAGGTAATGGGACTTGGTGTGTTCCAAATATGTCTGATTAAATTGTGTGATTTTACTTACCTGGAGTACCGGAGTTTTCCATCGGTGTGCACGTGTGGTATGGATATCCAACACTGTGCGGCTGCAAATAAAATAGCCTTTATTCCAGTTGCCTTACGCGTTTCGGACAGATAGGTCCTTAATCATAAGCATGCCTATGATTAAGGACCTAAATGTCTGAAACGCTTAAGGCAACTGGAATAAAGGCTATTTTATTTGCTGCAGCACTGTGTTGGTCTCCTCTGTCCTGGTCTTGTGCAAATTCCCAGTATATTTGATTTGATCCCTGTCCTGTATAAGAGCACTCTGCAACCCTGTGCTTCTATATATAACTCCTCGGTGGCTTAATATCATTATACTGCACTGTAAGGGGCACATCATCTCTTATATATTACACTGTAGGTAGCGTATTATCCCTTATATAATTCAAATATATACATTTCTCATAAAGACATAAATCCAGAAACTGCAAAATGAAAAGAACTTGGGTGAGGGATATAGGACTGATAATTCCTACCTCCTAATATTGTTTCTTTGAGGAGCACCAGCCCAAAGTCTTCCTCCTGGCTTCAGTACACTATATTTAACAAATGATTAGTACAGGACTAACCTGGCAAATGAAGACTGTAGCTCCTCAAAGAAATTATATTGTGAATTAGGAATAATCAATCCGACCTCCCTACCCCAGGTACTTTCCATTTTTAAAAAGTTACATTTTGGAGTATAGTTATCATTTAAAGCAAGGAGTCTCTGGGTAATCATTAAATACAATTTGAGTGGTACTGTGTGCCTGTTCAATGTGTGGGCTCAGTAGATCCTTAGTAGATCCTTTCTGAAAGGCTTTGAATGTTTCTTACATTCATTTGGAATAAATTCTGAATTTTAAATGTGAGAAACACAAGGGCCCAAAATAGACTTGCAGGTTGGAAAGAGACTGGGGACATTCTGTAACTAAACAGCCAGACTCGAGGGACACAACACTGTTCTTCAATAACTCAGGAGGAAAACTAAAAAACAGTTCAACTGTGTACAATTCACTATATATACACTATTGTTTTATACATATATTGTTATAGGTTTAAGTATTAGTTATAAGCACAAATAAGGCATCATATTTCCACAGATGCCGAATCACAACTCTTCCCGTTGTACAGGTCGCTGTTAGTTATCCTTGGTAGCAAACAATGCATTGTAGAACCTGTTAAAGATATTTCCAATAACAGAAGAAGGTAAAGCACCCTCTACTGGGACTCAACATTTGTATTGATTTCGACATTTCGATCGCTGCGCTCCAAAAGTCGAAACTCGTTTTCCATTTTTCCGTTAGACAGTTTATCAGGAAAACAAAGATTGCTTCCGTCGACCCCATTTTCTGTCCCATACTTTCTGCAGGTTTCAAGCTGAAAACTACAGAAAGATCGAGGCCTTAAAGTAGGGAACTAGCTGTTCTTCGCTGCCCTCCATTGGAAATCCGATTAGAAGTAAGTCTGTCTGTGTATAGCTAGCTTTAGGGACACCCTTCTATCATAATTTTTTTTGCAAATCATTATAGTAATGGAGGTAAGAACTAGTTTTCCCACCTCCTAATATTCTGCTTATTGATTTGTTTGTGCCACTTATGCAAATAAATAGGGTTAAAATTGTGAGACAATGGGGAAGATGAGAACTGATCTTCTTCCAACTGCTGATCAGCAATGGAATAGTACTGGAGTGTAGAAGTAAAGTATTTTTTGTACTTTGCAGGCCAAAGGAAAAATAATCGTGATAGATGCCCTTTAAACTAAAGTGCTTCCTACACCAAGAATGAGCATAGCAGAGACATAAAAAATGTTCAGGGACACTAATATGTATAAAACATAGAAAGATAAATAAAAAAAAAAACTTTCTGTTTCAAAGTCATTCTTAAAGATGTTTACCCTGAATATGTCCCTAATGTGAGTCTCTGATGAAAGCGGCGGGGACGCCGTGAAACGTGTCAGACCACCTTCTGGTTGCACCTTTGAGATGTCTTTTGGCACAATTTGTTGATGTTTAATATGGAGTTCCAAATAAAAGTTTACGACAATACTACCTGTTCAGTCTGAGTCCTGTATTCCGGAGCGATCCGCTCCCTGATGTTTGCTTACAGTCTGAAGTATCGCGAGACCCTGCTGAGGTCTCGTTTTGGGAGGGAGGATCAGCAAGAACAGGATCAACACGAACAGGACATGGCACAGAGTGGCTGTGTACACGGATGCCGTTGGTGAGCGCTCCTAACCTGGACCCTGGTATGTGTGCTTTTCTATATGTCCCTAATGTTACCAGGCTGAGTGGTAGGGTGCTATATGCCTTTAAACCATCGGGCCAATTGGCCATACACGATCTGGTGATTCTATATATATCGCGATATAGTGATATTGTATGACTGGGATTGGTATGTGTATATATATCTTTAGTCTGCAAAAATAGGAATAGCAAAGTATAGGCAATGTTATGTTTTAAAGGAATAGTTTACTGCATGCGCGATAATGCGCACTATAGTGGATTACAACCAGGAAGCGGTCGGGACAAGAGATGGCCGAACTTTATAATGTTCGGTCCATTTTCGAACTTCCGAACTTCAGTAAAAGTTCGAAAGTTCGAATTTGGACCTATTTAAGTCAATGGGGGAGTGATAGTTCGAAAAGTCCGGATGATTTAGAGCTAAACTTACAATGCTAAATGACTGCGGCACCTGGGAAATGGCCTGGGGAAAATTGTCACTATCACCAAAACCTGTTTAAACACTTCTTAAACACGACCGGGCAATTGTCGGGTTTTGCACAAGCTACATTCAAGGGTTATGGCCAATTTGAGGGTTATCAAACTATACTTTCGAGGGTTAGCGAAAACAAACAATACTTTCGAGGGTTAGCAAACGATACATTTGAGGGTTAGCAAACGGTTCGTAAATTCAACAATTTTCAATACAGCTGCGATGAAAATCCGAGAAATCCAGGTCCAGGATAGTTCGAGAAGTCCGAGTCCATTCGGATTTGTTAAGTTCGACTCGAGTTCTAGTCCATCTCTAGTTGGGACCTGTCATTTCTGCAGCGGTGGATTGCGCAAAAGGTATATACACTTACCTTCGTCCCTAGCTCCTGAGATATTGATTGAAGAACGGAAGATAGGGCTCTATCATAGCTCCTTAACCTCCCGGGCTTCAATCAATATATTGAAGGAATAGTTCAGTTTTCAAGTGAACTAGTCCTTTAATGTAGTGATATATGGAATTCTCACTGCCTTGTGCTTCTATTGGGTAAACAGCAGCAGGGAAATACTCCAAACCACAAATGAGCAAATCTTTTCATCATTTACCCTTGACGAATCTCTGCCGGTTAAAGTGACTCATGCACTGCTACCTATCCACCCATAACCATGGATTCACTTTTCTCTTAATCTTGTCAAACTTGTTGATTACAATACTGTGCTTGGCCTTTTTAATGGAGTATTTATTAAATATTGTGAAACCCTCTTTGGAAATTAAAAAGATGATTAACATTCACTTATCTTCACTCATTGGAGTTAATGGGTTGTATACATTATTAATGTCATTCTAAGGCCCACGGGTCTCCCACTGGTCAATGCATGTTCCTTTATGATTTATCCATGGTTTTTATCCAAGTTTTTAAAGAGCATGTGCATCGTAAAAAAACTTTTTATATCCTGGTAGAGCACCACCCCAAACCCCATTTTTCCATTAATACATTAATAAGATTTGTCAAAGATGCCTCTGAAGGGACTTACCTGACCCGGTCCCTTGCTACCCCCCGCTACTTCAAGCTTGTTTCAAGCAAAAACAGAAGTAGTATGGCTCTGCGCTGACAGCCGCTCTTCATCTTAGTCACGGCTATCAGGAAATTAGACGTGACATCACATTGCACCTTGAATGACAGCCACGACCAGGAAGAAAATCTGGCAGAGCAGTGCAGATCGGTGAGGGACTGGGTCAGATAAGTCTCTTTAGAGGCGTATTTGACAAACCTTAATAAAGCGAAAATGGGACTTGGGGTGGTGCCTGCGGTGGTGTCAGGATATAAAAAGTGTTTTTTATTATGCACATGCTCATCAAAAACAAGTAAAAATCTGGGATGAAAACCTTGGATAACTCATTAAAAAACATGCATTGACCAGTGGGAGACTGGAGTTTGGGGGATGGGGGGTTGCTCTACCAGACTATAAAAAGTTTTTTTTTATGCTGGACAGACATAGAGTCAATCTTCTTAGAATCAATACACCATGTTTCTACCTACACGCACAGTGGTGTTGAGCCTTCAGACATTTCTCTTTTTGCCAGTCATCTGGTTTGATCTACAGATTCTGTAGTTGATTCCACTGAAAACCACACAAATTTATTGTTCCACTGCTGTTACTGACACACACCAAACTCTCACTTCCCATTACTACATATAGATATTACATACATCGGCTGTTACATCAGGCCCTGGACACGAAACAATCAATTTACACATACCCCTTCTCCAAGGGTATTAAATAAGTCTCCTATATACCTGCAAACATGCCAAACATACAGTAGGCCGCCTTTCTCCTTACCTTAGGAGCGCTCCTACCAACAACTATGCAGAGGAAACGCCTTACCAGTATCCCGTATCTCGGCTGTGCCTAGATTGACAAAAATTACCGCTCGTGGGTCTCCCCGCTGAACTCCGTTTGGTTCCGCGTCATGATGTCCAACTGAACAGAAACACGGTTTCTGTTCTAACCTGTTATATATAGGTAGTGCTGTCTTTCTGCTTTTTCAAAAGATTTGTAAGCCTGCCAACACATCAATTTAGACTCTTTAAGCAGGGCCCTAACTAACCTAACTAGTCTTACCTAGCCTAATCTAACAAACTATCTAAAGCTAATCTAACCATATGAAATGCCTTTTAACAATATCTAATACATTTAGTAAAGAAAATATTAAATATAAAAATTACATCTGCAGCAAAGTATATGTTTGGTTTATTAAGCTAGTGCAATCAGTAACAACAGACAGTAAAGCTCCCATACAGTGGGATCAGACATTAAATGTCCCACACAGTGAGAACAGACAGCAAAAGTCCCATACAGTGAGAACAGAAATTGTCGTTGTAGGCTGTCTCTCATACTCCTACAGCCAGGCTCCCTCCAAACATAGAGATTTTTAGAGCTGCACAAACGTTTTAATGTGGCCCCCTCACTGTACTTCTGCAAGTGAAGGGATCACATTGTGTTAGCTAAGATTTGGGGGATGCCAAATCACAGAGGGTGCCCTGTGGTGTAACATCTCTGCAAAAAAGCCATGATTGAGTGTGCACAGACAGTACGACGTATTTTAGGGCAGATTTCAGCAAATCCAACTTCACAGCATCGGCCCATACTTTAGCCTCCTGTGTGGTATTCCCCTTCTAGCTGAGAAAGGGTCCATTGGCTTGAACAGTGTGTATAAGCTAATGGATAAAGACGCTAGGCAGTCTCTTCATGCGTGTGTCCTAAAGCTTTGCAAAGTCCGGGCAGGAACAGTGTGAGGTGCACCCCCTGAAGACCGTGCCACAAAACAGGTAAGTATCAATATTGAATGAGTGAAGGGAGGACACGGTGCCATATAGTGCAATCAATATCATTTATTACTGTGCTGAAATAAACGCCAAACTAACATGTTTCGGGGGAGACTAAGCCCCCTTCCTCAGGTGTGTATTTGTATTATAATCAACCCCTTCCATGATTCCTATGTCGGGCCAACATGTAAATAATTATCTGTATTAATCGGCCGCGCCGATATAAACTTTCCAGAACGCATTACCCTTTTCTCCCTGCCTCACTTCCCACCACTACGTTATTTGTCCCTTTAGGTTTAGTGTGCTTCGCATTCTGCTACACTGAGTTACAGCGGTTCGGGCACCACTGTGTATGTGTGCACTCCACCTTTTACTTTTACATGCATAAAAGGAAGAGGTGGAAGCCGCGCCATACACATGGTGGGGAGGAAGCGCGTAAATCAGTGATAAAGAATGCGAACACATAAACCTAAAGGGCAAAAGTAAACGGAGGTGGGGGAAAGTGAAGCCAGAGGAAGTGATGAGGGAAGTGCAGTGTAAACCTCAAAGGGAAAATAAATGGGCTAGGGGAAGTGAGACAGGGGGAGAGGAGGAGGGCAAGGCAGGGGCCTGGATGGTTCTCAATTGAAGGGGTGGATTACTAAGAAACACCCCCTACATTAAAATATTCGGATATTAGAAGTCACCTTGGAGTTCCGCGCCCTGTATAAAGGCACTATATTATAACCGCCCTTCAAAAATCTCTTCATATTGATACTCTCCTGCTCCTTGTTGTTACCTTGTTCATTACACTTATATTGCGATTTACTTGATGCAAGAAAATCCAATTTTAGTTGTTTTAACTTGTATTTGTGTTACTGAATTGATATCCTGTTATAGTAGCACAACACCACAATTTTATTGTACTTGTCCATCCTCTGTATGTATTTACATTATAAGACAACATTACCAGAGATATATACGTATAGGCAAAGCAGAGACATTTGGAATTGTGTGAGGGGGGAATGGAGCATTGATGTGTATATGTACTGTGCAGTGTACAATCTTAAATATAAAAACTATATTAATATTATTTACTGGGGATAATTATTGGCTTGTATTTGTATACTGAACTGAGCATTCTATTATAGTTGCACAACACCAAAATTTATATTCTACTTAGTAACTTAGTATGTTTAATGACCTCTTGTAAGTAGTGATTTATGCAAGTGTGTGTGGTGGGGGGGGTATAGTTACACAACAATTATTTTTGCACCCATTGAAATTATACATTAATTATGACATCATACCAAAGATGTTTTACATATGGACAGAGACATTCTACTTGTGTATGGTGGAGGGTCTATTAATTTGGCCTTATAGTCCTGGAGATATCATTTGGCTTGTATTTGTATTACTGAACTGAACTCAGCATTCATATTAAGTTGCTAGCAAATATAAAGTTACACCAAATCTTTTTATTCTACTTACCTGCCCCCTTTAATGCATAGTACATTAAATGTCACCGTGCTTGTGGAGGTTCTCATTCATCCAGGTATATCTGTTGTATTCCATTAATCAACTGGACTTAAAGTTTGGTTCTTGAAGACATTCACTAGTCATCCAATGGCTTTCTCAATGCAGAATGACTTGTACAAGATCTGTTAACTATAATTGCCAACAGATTTCTAGTCATTCTGAACTGAGAAAGCCATTGGAGAATAGGAAAAAGTCTTCAAGAACTAAACTTCAGTCCAGTTGATCTAATGAATACAACAGATATTATATGGACACCATACCAGAGGTATTACATACACAGTATTCCCCCCTAAGGCACTATAATAAATGCAGGAGAGCATTTTAAAGGGCACGTCAGTCTAAAAAAAATACAGCAACTACAGCAACTCCCCAAACCCCCGTTTTTGCATTAGAGATAATTCCCAAAGATGCCCTGAAAGGACTTATCTGATCCAGTCCTGCTACTCTGCCAGAGCTCTGTGGCGGTCTCTCCCATTTACCATGACAGCTCAAACACGAGCTTGTAAAAGCAGGAGCAGTGCCAAGTGCAAAAGTTGGGGCAGTGCCCAGCTAGTGAAGGACCGTGGCGGGTCCCTTCAGGGGCATCTTTGAAAAATGATCAATAATGCCAAAAACTGGGTTTGGGGGGTTTGCTGTACATTAATATAAACATTTTTTTCAAGGTGGGCATGCCCTTTAAGAGCAGTGGAGAGTTTAACTTTGACAAGGGGAGGAGGAAGCCAACCCAACATACAAGGAAAAAAAGTTTCACTTAAGAGGAAAGCATAAATCAGAACAGTTCCACAGTCACAATAAAATCAAATATTTTTTTTTCTTCCTGCCCCTGTATAAATGTTGAGCACAGTGGCAAATGTCACAACCCTCAGAAACCACCACACAATATATTTCAGAGCTCACATGTTTTAAGGGCATGACTTAAATCACATGCCCTTTGTCAGGCAATCAATAAAGTTCTATTTGGATTCTACATGAGATTTTCAAAATTTTGGGTGGGCGTAAAGAAACCAGTACCTACTGGGAACGCAACATCTTGTATAGGACGTATCATATGCCCACTAGGGCTCCCAATTAATCAACTAACAGTCCATCATAATAACAAATGTAAAAATATATTAGACCCCCCACAAAAAAAACAACAACAAAAAACAGATTTCCCCCCTTAAACATAAGTGTTACGCAGCAAACCGTAAAGAAAGGGCGTCCCGAACTATCTGAAACGATTCAGAAGAGTAAGTGCTGGTAGGTCCCCAATAGCTTGGGTTGAACCAATAGATACTCTCTTCACCTCCTCCATGCCAGTAATTTCAAACAGCTTGTTAACCTTGGACAATATGTGTCTGCACCACCAGTCTATGAGAATAGCCAGAGATAGACAGTTCCCAAGCGTGAAGGGAAAACAACCCAGGACATAAGGGGCATATTTAAAAAAATCTAATTAGCGCAAAAAAATTACCGCAGCACATCGTGGCCGCGAAATAGCGCTATCGTCGTATTTATAATGGCGAACGCATTGCCGGATATGGATCGCGGCCCGCGAGGTTGCAGGTAATTTTAAGTCCCTTCGCGGCGATACTGCACAGTATCGCCGCGAAGGAGACTTAAATCCCTTCCCAACGCCTCTGCCTAAGGGGACGGGGGCATACACCCCACCCCGCCCAACCAAACCCCCCACCCGCCGCTTCCCAGCAGCCACTCACACCACCCCTCTACCCCTCGCGGCAATATCGGAACGGGAGGCTAGGAGGGGCTACGAAGGGCCTGCAGTGGTCGCGACCACTCCGCTCTGCGCACCCCCTCCCAGCAACCCCTCCAAGCCACTGGCGCCGCAGGGTACCCTCGGGGGTCGGACGGCCCTCGGCGGAGCTGGTTGTCGCCGGGACTGGAAGAAAGAAGACGCTCGCCCAAGGGCTCTGCCTGGGAAGCCGGCGGCGGGGTGGTCTCCACCGCGCCGCGGGGGTGTTGTGGGCGGGTGGAGCGTATGCCCGCCCCTTAGCAGAGGCGTCGGGAAGGGTTTTAAAGTCCATTTGCGGCGATACTGTACAGGATCACGGGCGGGGTGCGACCACCGCCGCGGGTTGCTGCCCATCCCGTCGCGGGAGGCTGTATCGTTCGACGTCAAGAATAAAGAACCGATACTAGCACTGCGATACACCTACCACCGCTTTAAAATAGAAGCGGACGGTAAGAGTAAGTATCTGCCGCCAAGGGTTAACGCTTCGTTAACTTTTCGACGGCCGTTTTCGGGACATTTATAAATCGCGTTAAACGCGATTTATGCGTAATGTCAGCGAAAACTTAACAAAGCTTTATAAATATGCCCCTTAGTATACTGCGGGAGCTTATGCAAAACTACGGTCAGGGATGGATTTCCCACTAGGCCATAGGCCGTGCGCTAGGACGGTTCACTAAAAAGGGGGGTGGACTGTGACATAAATGGCATCACTTTCACGCTTACATTTACCAAGCAGCAGTGAACAGAGCCTTACTCGTGTATCCAGTTTCAGTGAGAGATTGCTGATTCACTAGGGCAGGGGTATGATTGTACTGGGATAGGGGCGGGCAGTACAAGTAGTGGCCCTAGGGAGAAAAAAAGTATAAATCCAGCCCTGACTACAGTAGCTTCTCACTGTCTGGTCCATATCACAACCCAGGTGCGCATCGTTCCCCTGCTCTCACCTGGTCTCCCAGCTCCACCTGGGTGCTGCACAAAGAGGTCCCAAAGGGTCTCTCCACGGTAAATACATTTTTTGAATTCAGTTTTATTGAGGAACTTGTATAGGACACAGCGGAGGAGCGAGAGACCGGTGTAAGTTTCTAATTTCGTTCACGGCTCCCTGCACGTTTTATTGAAGAACGGAGGTAAGATACAGCTCCTTTACCTCCTGTTCTCAATAAAACTGAATACAAAAAAAATATTTTATACCGTGGAGATGCCTTTAACTCTGTACTGACTAGCCTCCCTTCACCGTCACCCCTGACCCTACCATCCCACCCACACTATTTCCTACAAGCTTTACAATATACAGAACAGAAAATTTAACTGTTCCCTCAAGGTTGCACCTCACCAGGGCCAGATTAGGTTAAGGCAGCCAGTACAAGGTCCTAGTGCCCAGATGACAGAGGCCTCTGTGGAGCCCTAGTACAGCTGATTCACAATAACTGGCTCTGCCCTTATTTAGAAAAATGACACAGAGTCTGTGCCAGGCCCTGGCATTTGGTGTGTGTTTTGGATTTTCCAGTTTTGCTGTACTAGTATCAGAAATTCTTACCTCGCGTAACATTGTCATTGATTTGCCAGTTTGTATATTAGTATCAGAATTCCAGTTTGCCTGTACCGTGTATTGATTTGCCAGTTTGCTGTACCCATGTTCTCTCTCAGATCCGTTGATGTATTTACTCAGGTCCTGAGGTGTTATTAATATTAATATTTCTAATATTTCCGTACCATGTCCTCTGATCAGCCAGAGGGGGGATTCCATACCATTTGTCTGAAGAAGGCACAACACATTGGGCGACAATGTTACAAAACATTTTGTTTGATACACTTATATCGTTGTATTCAATTAGACACTGGAGCTTGAAGTTTAGTTCTTGAAGACGTTTCGCTAGCATCGACTGGCTTTCTCAATTCAGAATGACTTGTACAAGAATCTGCGTGGCAATTATGTACCACTGGAAAATCCCAATTAGCCATACAGCCAGAGTGTTAAGGGCTGTGATTGATAGTGGCTAAGAGGTGTTATAGGAACGCCCAAGTAAGGGTGTCAAAACAGCATTGTGACATGGCAGACAGATGGTGTCGAAACACCCCCCACTCTATTTAGGCTTGGTTCTTTATTTTCACATAAATGGCTCCTTAACACCTCTCTTGACACCAGTCACGTTCCTTGGCCAATATGTTAACATTACAATCTTCAAAGGTATGTCCTTTATCCTTAAGATGAGGTACACGGTGAGTCCTGACCCCGAGGAATTGGCTCTTCTGTGCTGGAAATATGTTGATGCAGTGTTGTTTGGTCTCCCCCACATACCAATCAGAGCATTTTCACTGCACTGCACTGCCGTATTGATGTCGCTTTTCTGTGTTTCGGTATGGGTCTTTCGGATGTTACCAATTGCTGCCAGCGTGTTGCCTCGGTTTTAAGCAGACAGGATACGGTGTTTTTTGAAAACTCTTCTTAGTCTCAGAGGCCCCTGCTACATATGGGATGACCATGTTCTTTCTGCTGTCTTCGTTTCACATTCAATGTTGGTATTCGGTTTCTTTTCTTTCTTCCTGCTTCTTTGACAAAGCCCAGTCTGGATATCCAAGTTTTAGGGCTCCTTGAGATGTTTCATTTCTTTATCCTTCGCCTCTGTGCTAGTGGGGATGTTCTCAACTTGTGTTGCAGGGTTCTGATGACCCCCAGCTTGTGATCTAAAGGGTGGTGGGAGTCAAAATCAAAACTGATCTGTGTGTGTTGGTTTTCTGTAAACCTCTACTCCAGTTTACATTCTCCCTGACTTCTACCAAGCAGTCTAGAAGCCAGTTTGTGTTTGTACCTCTTCCTTGTAAATTTGATGTTTTGGTTACTGCATTAAGTGTTCTGTGAAAGCTGTGACTTCCTTCTGGTGGATTTTAACCCAGGTGTCATCCACATATCTGAACCAGTGGCTGGGTGGCATGCCCTTAAAGGTATTAAGCGCCAGTTTTTCTACCTCTCCATGTAAGGTTGGCCACAATGGGTGAAACTGGAGATCCCATAGCACATCCGTGTTTTTGCTTATAGAACTTATCCCTGTATTTGAAATAGGTGGTATTCAGGCACAAGTCCAGTAAGGAACACACTTGTTCTGGTTGAGATCAGTTCTGCTGGTAGAGTGCTGTCTTGGTCTAGCCGTTTTCTCACCATGAAACAGCCTCCTTGGTGGTATACAGTGAAGAGAGATGTTACATCATAGGACAACCATAGTTTCTTCTGCACCGAGTACTTATCTTCAATTTGCTGGTGGAATCCTGAGAAGTCTGGATGTGATGACTTAGAACTTCCCACCAATGGTCTAAGATGTGGCTAGGTATGTTGCACCTTGTATGTTACAAAGTTGTATGCTGCGACTATAGGTCTTAGTGGTGCCCCTTCTTGTTTATCTTTGGGAGTCCATATATGCATGGATGTGCCTCACCAGGGTAGAAGCGATGATACATTGCTCGATACAATGGCTTTATCCTTTTGCAGCTGTTGTAGTAAGTCTATGACGCTTTTCTTGTACGGCTGGTGGGATCCCTTGTTAAAGCCTCATATGTGTTGTTATCGGCCAGGAGCATGGTCACCTTATCATGGTAGTCTGAGTGTTTTAAGTAACACTGTGCATCTTCCCTGGTCTGCTGGTAGAATGGTGATATAGAACTTTCTTGAGGGATGTTAAGGCTCTTCTTTGCTGTGTGGTCAGGTTAGATGAAGGAGTTTTGCACTGGTAAGGCTGCAGATACCTTAAGGCGAAGTTGTTCTGCCTCACTCTGTGGTACCTTATTATTGTGGATTGAGGTCTGCTTGGCGGCTATAATATCCACCAAGGGATGGCTTTTGAGAGTTATGGCAAAATTCAAGCCCTAGCAAGGACTTCCAGAAAGCTGTGCTTGTTGGTGAACTCCATCACTCTTCCCAGATGGCCACAGGTAGCTGTGAGGCCAGGTTCTGTTCTAGTTTATAATGTTGTGCAAATAAAGCATCGACTGTAAAAGTGTCTGTGACCCATTCATTGGAGCTGTGTTTGAGCTTTTTGCAGTATCTGTTGGCCTTGATGCCTTTAACTGTGGAATCCAGACGTATACACAATAAAAGGTACCACAGAGTGAGGCAGAACAACTTCGCCTTAAGGTATCTGCAGCCTTAGCCAGTGCAAAAACTCCTTCATTAACCTGACCACACAGCAAAGAAGCCTTAACATCCCTCAGAAAGATTCTAGTATCGCCATTCTACCGGCAGACAAGGGAAGATGCACAGTGTACTTAACACCTCAGACTACCATGATAAGGTGACCATGCTCCTGGCCGTATACAACACATATGAGGCTTTAACAAGGATCCCACCAGCCGGTACAAGAAAAGCGTCATAGACTTACTAAACAGCTGCAAAAGGATAAAGCCTTGATCGAGCAATGTATCATCGCTTCTTACCCCCGGTGAGGCACATCCAGCATATAGGACTCCCAAAGATAAACAAGGAAGGGGCACCACTAAGAACCTATAGTCGACAGCATCAAATTTGTAACATACAAAGGTTGCAACATACCTAGCCAACATCTTAGGACCATTGGTGGGAAGTTCTAAGCATCATATCCAGAACTCTCAGGATTTACACCAGCAAATTAGATTGAAGATATAGTACCAGTGCAGAAGAAACTATGGTGTCCTATGATGACATCTCTCTTCAAACTGTATACCCACCAAGGAGGCTGTTGTCATGGTGAGAAAAACGGCTAGACCAGACAGCACTCTCACCAGCAGAACTGATCTCAACCCAGAACAGGTGTGTTCCTACTGGACTTGTGCCTGAATACCACCTATTTCAATACAGGGATAAGTTCTATAAGCAAAACACGGATGTGCTATGGGGATCTCCAGTTTCACCCATTGTGGCCAACCTTTACATGGAGGAGGTAGAAAAACTGGCGCTTAATACCATTATAGAGGCATAGCACCCAGCCACTGGTTCAGTATGTGGATGCACCTGGTTTAAATCCACCAGAAGGAAGTACAAGCTTTCACAGAACAACATTAATGCGTAGACCAAAACATCAAATTTACAGGGAAGAGGTACAAAACACAAAACTGGCTTTCTTCCTAGACTGCTTGGTTAGAGTCAGGGAAAATGGTAAACGGAAGTAAAGTAGAGGTTTACAGAAAACCAACACACACAGATCAGTATTTGATGTTTGACTCCCACCACCCTTAGATCACAAGCTGGGGGTCATCAGAAACCCTGCAAACAGAGCTGAGAACATCCCACTAGCACAGAGGCGAATGATAAAGAAATGAAACATCTCAGAGGAGCCCTTAAAACTTGTGGATATCCAGACTGGGCCTTTGTCAAAGAAGCAGAAGGAGAAAAGAACACGAATACCAACATGTGAAGGTGAAAAGCAAGACAGCAGAAAGAAACATGGTCATCCCATATGAGCAGGGGCTCTGAGAAACTAAGAAGAGTTTTCAAAAACACCGTATCCCTGTCTGCTTAAACCGAGCAGCAACACGCTGAGGCAGCAATTGGTACATCCGAAAGACCCATACGAAAACACAAGAAAAGCGACATCATATACGCAGTGCAGTGCAGTGAGAATGCTCTGATTGTATGGGGGGAGACCAACAAACACTGATCACACATTTGTCCAGCACGAGAAGAGCCAATTCCTCGCGGTCAGGACTCAGCACCGTGTACCTGCATCTAAGGATAAAGGACTACCTTTGAAGATTGTAAGTTAACATATTGGCAAAGGAAGTGACTGGTTCAAGAGAGGTGTTAAGGAGACATTTATGTGAAAATAAAGAACCAAGCCTAAATAGAGGTGGGGGGGGTTCAAACACCATCGTTCTGCCATGTACATGGCTGTTTTGACCCTTACTGGGCGTTCCTATACACCTCTTAGCCCTATCTAATCACGCCCTAACACTTGGCTGTGATATGCTATTGGGCTTTCCAGGGTACATAATTGCCACAGATCCTTGATACAAGTCATTCTGAATTGAGAAAGCCAGTCGGATGACTAGCGAAAGGTCTTCAGAACTAAACTTCAAGTCCAGTTGATCTAATTGAATACAACAGATATACAGGCTGGATGAATGAGAACTTCACAAGCATGTTTTGATACACGTTCAAGACTGGTGTGCCCAGCCATACTTTATTTCTTCTGGATTACTAATTGGGTTACCACTGAATAATCACAGAAAGATATTCATGACCAAATAAATATATCCTATATTCTATTAAAATGGAGCATATAATATTATTATATATTACAAAGTTATCATCAAAGTTAGCAGATACAGATCACCTTTATTTTAGTTACAACTAGAGATGTAATGTGCTTTTCGTAATAGAACCTGTTTGGAATCGAATCTGAGGGTTTCGAGGTCCCGCTGAAAAAACTCACGAATTCCAGAACCCTTTTTTTTTATTTTTATCGAAATCCGTAGATAGTAGATGAATATATTTCGAAACTGAAAATCGAAAGTAGACGTTTTTCGAAATCAAAAGTCGACTCATTATTCACATTATCATTATATCATTAGTGTCTTTCAAGTAAGAGTTTATTTACAGCCCACACCATGAACATAAGAATAAGTCATTCAAGGGCAATAGCAGATTTTTGCTAGAGAAAATGTGTGCAATAAGCGCAGCAGAGAAGAAGGAGGAGAGTAGAGGGAATGCCACTGTCGCATGCCAGAAAGCTCTAGGAGGACGAGTTTAGAGAAGAAACCTATTACACCAGGAAAAGCTCCTACTGGACTGTATTGGGCCATACAGAAAAGAAAGGTAAGGGTTATTTATTTAATTAACACTAAACAGTGGGCTCAGCATTGGGGCAAATTTCAATTGGGGGGTAGGGGGTGACATGCCCTTTAATGTCCCTTCCTGACTCCTAACTCCATCACAGTGAGTAGATACAGTAAGTTCTGTATATAACACCGTACTCAGACAATCACCTCAGGCAGCTGCAGGGTTAATGTTAATACAGATCTCTATGCTGCTCTCATACAGCCAGGCTGGATACATTTTGAAACAAAAATGCTGCCTCCTCACTAGCAGCTCTAATAACAATGTAACAATCTATGTAAGGAATATGCCACACTAGGGCGTTTTAAGTAATAGATCACTGAAAAGTGAACAATTCCTTTAATGCGTTGATTGAAGAATGGGAGTGTAAAGGAGCTAACAATCAGGACCTGTCACTGCAGCCACGGTGGATAGTGCAACAAGGTAAATTTACTTACCTTCGTTCCAGGCTCTTGTAAAATTGATAAAGAACAGAAGGTAAGGCATAGCTCTTTTACCTCCCATTCTTCAATCAATGCATTGAAGATGGTTCACATTTTCAGTGAAAAAACGCTTGAAGTGCAAGCTAGTGTGGCCACAGGAGGTGCGCTGCAATCCACTTTTCGTGGTGCAGCGATCGACATTTTTTTGCAAATCCGTGCGCTCTGATAGCGCATCATGCGTAGATCGCATTGCAACCGGACTGTAGCGCGTTCTTGCATGTGCTCTCTCGTGCTTTACCATCCTGTGTTAGTGTGACCTCAGCCTAAAAATCTATGGGTACTGAGCAGCAGAAAGGGGGATTCAGGCACCATACCCCCCCCCCAAACACGCCACTGACAATAGCATTTTCTTATAAATATCTCTGCCTCATATTTAATGGTACTATATTCTCTATCCCCATCTTTTTACTATTGAATATACTCAAAAACATTTTGAGGTTGGTCTTGCTTTGTTCTGATTTCATATTTTACTGTTCTGTTCCCTCTGTTTCCCTCTTTTTTCTATTTCCCTTTTCACCTGAGCATTAAAGGGCAAGTCCAGCCCAAAAATGAAAACTTACATACAGGTAAATCACCCCCAAAACCCTAAACAGTATAGTTTGAAATTGAAATATATAAGTCTAACATGAAATCCTGCACAATGTCCTGTTTTCTCCTGTTTCTGCTTCCTGGTCTTCAGTTTAGTAACTGTCAGTTATGGATTTGACAGTTGACATCACAGCCAATGACTGAATGTTATCCCTGTCTGCCTCTTCGAGATGGCCCAGCGCTCAGTAAGGCTCAGTACAGTTCTAAATGGCTCATTTTCCATGAGGCATCAAAGAATAGCAGCATACAGTAATGAATTCAGTAGGACAAAATAGGATATATCAATATTTAAAGAGGCCATTTTTTCTAAAAGATTTTTATGAGGTTGGAGTTGCCCTTTAAGCCAGGCAGGAGTGTACTATATTTTTTCACACTTGCTCCCTAAAGAATGTATAATTTAGAAGTAACCGTTTACCTTTAAGGGCAATTATAGTGAGAAAATTGTTTTTTTTTAATTTCGTCTAGTATCCTTAAAGTCGATCCCATCCACAGGGTACCTTTTCGTTCTTTAAATTCTACAGTAGTCCCGAGATATAAGCCTTGCTGAATATGCTGTGTTTGTAGGAGCTGCAACACTCATCTTTCACTCAAAGGCACCACACACCACATCCAAAGCTCCATGCAGTACTGTCACACAGCTCTCTCACCCACTATATGTACCATGTGCAACTATAGTCAAATGTGTAGTGCTAAACACAATCAAAACCATTAACCCAGAATATGAGCATAACACACTATAAAACAGCCCCTCCCCCCAAAAAAAATCTTATATACATACTACAAACAGTGACTCAAATGAACACTAATACCGATATATAATACAGTAATACATACTATATACCAAAAGACAACAGTGCAATCTATGAAATATATAGACCTAGCAAACAATGAAATGTTATCAGGACAACAAGAAGTGTCACTGTGTTTGTGAAGTCTCACTACAACATGCGTGTGGTACAACTGATTCTTGTCTTCATGATATATCTCAGCAAGCGGGGGAGAGATATGACTTTAGGTAAAAATAATAACACATTAGCAAGTTAGAGACACAGGCAGAGTTCAGTAACTATACTTGTAAAGAATCTCAGCCACCACTTGTCCTCCTACTCTCCCCCTCTGCCCTCCCTTCAGCATATTGCTATTATTCCACACTTTGACTACTGCAGTCTAGCTCTGGAAGGGAGGGGTCACAGGATGTCAGCACTTCAATTTAAAGTCTTTCAACTGACATGCTCGGACTCTGTATACACCCGTTCACTGCTTGAGGGGGAGTAGACAGAGAGGGGAGGGGGACTACAAGCTTGGTATCAAACTTCTGCCCAGTGTGAAGAAACAAAGCCACACAGAAACATGAAAGTAAATAGGCAGTTATACTAAGTTGATCTAACATGTATACAGACAAGTTTTTTTTTCACTATAGTTGCCCTTTAAAGTTTACCTTTAAAAACAGTCCACTTCTGTTAGTATGCTTATCTAAGAACATATCATATTTCCTGATAAGAAAAATTATCGGCTGATCACCCATACCAGGGCCAACTGATTGTACTACCTGTATTGCGGTGTGTATAGCCAGCATTAGGTATCCAGGTATGCACATGGCTGTCTCCCTACCCTACCCCTATAGAATCTCACTGTAGAAAAATTGTCAGGTGTGATGCTGTATAGATGGTTGTTTAAACTTCACATCAAAAGGATTATTCCACTTGTCTTCAGAAATATAGACTGTAGATAATAGATGTGATGAACCCAAACAGCACAGACTAAGCTGCTGAAAAATATTGTGTTTATTCAACCAACTGCACAAACACACGACATTTTTCGAGCGACAAGCGCCCTTTAAGGCTTAGCCTGTGTGTTGTGGTTCATCACATTATTATTTCAGTCTACTAGTAGAATGTTTAGTGTTTTTCCCACTGGTACCACTGCTCTCACTGTGGAGTATTACAATTCTCAATCCTTGGTTCCCTTTTCTCAACATTTACAGCTTTGGTCAGGACAACTCTTTTGGAATCCAGTATCACATGAATGCTATGATTCCCAAATTTACATTGTGTCCCAGTCCCCTAACTACTTTAGTGCTATATCTAATCTCATGTCCTCTTATTTCTCAAACTGAAAGTACCAGAAATTAACTTGTTTTCCCACCCTACTTGTTCTATTCCCTACATAGAATATCTTCAAACAGCTTTTATCTCAACGCTTCAGGCAACCATATAACCTGGTAAGAACACTACCACCCTCCCATTGATACAAATGGTCCTACCTGCTAGATGAACTCCACTGACAATCTACATATTAAGCCAACCGTATCACATCACATTATGTCTCATCCAAATTTCCTCCAGACTGCGCTCACATGGACAGGGCCCTCTTTATTATATCAAGTTTGCTTTTGTAAATTAACTTGCTACTTGTCACACTCTCTGCATGCCTTTGTATTATATGCAGATGCAGAGATGATGTAACATGTATGTTTTATGCATTAATGTAATTGTAACTGCCATAAAGATGTCTAGCACTAATAAATAATAATTATTAATATGAAATAAAAAAATGTGGACCCAAAACATTTTAACAATTTCAAATTAGACATTTGCAGGTTAACACATAAACCACTAGATGGGTGATATTACATAAAATAAAGATTCTTTAAAAAGCACAGCATGTGTATTATTGTATGGCTTTCAACTTCTAGATTGAGTCTCAGAACAACCCTAACAGGATTACAAATAATAAAATTCTGTTATTTTATGTGATTTTGTTTTTGATAAGGTATGGTAACACTGTAAAAAGAAATGCCCGTAAAATATGTTTTCCTTTAAAGAGCAAGTCCACCTCCATATAGGATGGGACTCCCATGTGCATTTTCCCTTATACTAACCTTTACCAAAGATGTGTTTAAAGCACTCATATGCTGGGATCTGTTGCTGGAACTGACATATATCCTCTGGTGGTTGTTGCTATCTAGTTTCTGGCTTTCACAGCAGTAAAGTCGGCATCTAAGGAAAGCTACCAGGATTGGCCGTGATGTCAGCATTGTGGCTTTCACTGACTGCTGCTCCTGGAAGCTGCCTTCAACATCGGCCTCATACACATATCTTTGGTAAGAAGAAAAAATGCATATGGGTAGGGAGAGCGTTTACCTAGAGAGAATGTTGTTTAGAGGGTAGGCATGCCCTTTAGGCTTGGTATACATCAGCAGTTATTTCCGTCTGACCGACTGATTTAGTCGGTCGTCCGAAATATTTGCTGGTGTGAGTCGGCCGGCCGCGACCAAGTAAATCAGGCGAACTGGTGATCAGGTCCGTTGGTAAACGCCGCGGCCACTATTGCCCAGACTGACAGTCATTTGTCTCGGCTGAGCACTCGCTCGCAGCGAACGCTCGGTCGGGACAAACAATAGGCCAGGGTGTACCCAGCCTTAGGGCATAAAATATTTGGGAACTTGGGGTATATAGTTGCCACATACATTGTTTGATACTATAACGTCTTTATATTCTGAAACAAATACACAACCGAACCCTAATTTTTAAAGGTACCAAAGGGAATTAAGGAATTCTAAATACAAAATACATTTTGGCGCATAATTTGTCAGGATTTTTAATTGTGCTGAAACCTTCATTGTGGTAAGAACACCATACAGTTTCAGACAGAACTTCAGTTTTCAGAACCAAGTGTGTTCCGTGTTGGATCAGGACCGAGATGGACCGGATCCCGTCTCTACTAAGCACTCTGTGAAAAAATTGGGTTTTTGTTATATTTCCATACTTACTGCAGCTGAGAAACTGTATGTCCAGATAGAATGTTATACATACCACTTAGGTGAATTGTATTTTTATTGCCAAGAAAAAACTTTAAGGCAACAAAACACCTGTTGCAGGTTCATTACAAGGGAAGAAAATGACTTCTTATGATAGCATGTCAAAATGCAGGAACAGATTCTTTAACTGGCTCACTGCTGATGTCATAGTCACAGAGGGTATGTATGGTCCCCAGGGTTATTCAGGTGCCATCTGAGCTGGAATATAGCAGCACAACATAACTGCTCCCCTCAGACTCGAGCTCTGTTGATTGTTGGTCTTCTCTAGTGCCTTGTTCAAGAGCTGCCATGGGAAGAAAAGCTGATTAGAATATGTGCAATTAATGGGATCCCTTGAGCCTTAGTACAGCAAACTCAAGAAACACAATGTCTATTCTGCTTCAAATCAAATGTTCGGGCACTTTGCAAAGGTTTACATGTGTGAAATAACAGTGAAATATATAAATTATTATTAATATTTAAATAAAAATTTTATCAGTGGCGTAACTAGGAATTCACTGTGCCCCGCAGCAAAAACTATGATGGGGCCCCTATCCGGCTTCATCTTGTTGTTTTCTGTGAGGGGCTATATCTATCATTGTTGGGAAAATAAGGATAGGGGCCCCCTGCTCTCCTCTACCACACAAGGGGCCATATTCATAAACGCGAGGTATCACAAGTGATACATGAGTTTTGCTAATGTATGACCACTGCGGAGATAGCTTGAGATAGCTTTGGTAGCGAAACGGTTCCGTCTCCTCTCTTCCTGGTTGTGATTCCGATGCACATTATATATTTAGACTTACCGCCCCTCGGCCTGGATCTCGTGGAGCCCCCGGAGTGACGCCGACTGGACTGTGACTGACCTACAATGAGTATAGATGGGTTTGCGGCTAGATCACATAGATATTTACTTTTGGCGAGGGTGTGTCTTGAGGACATTAGTTACTTATCGGTATCCTTCCTTGCATGTGTATATGTTGTTTTTAAATGATTTTATTAGCACCTATGTAATTTCCATTGTACCACAATAAAGATTGTTTTATAGTTCATACTTGGGATGAGTGCCTGGTCTTTTTTCTTTCTGTTCTGTAAATGTGTAGTAAACTACCGCAATGGTATTCTATGGGATCGTAAATCTACAATATTGTTATGGTAGATTTACGATGGATATCGGTAATTTAGGATTGTTAATGTACGATACCGATCGTAAATAATATTCACTAGACTGATCGTTAATTAACAATCAGTTAAACCAATCATTAAAGAGTGGTATCACTAAAAAGCCTGTGGTAGCCAATCATACTTAAGCTTTAAAGTGTGTACCAGAAAAAAAACATTGTTCCCAAGGGCAACATACATTCACTGTCGGCCCCAGGAATAATCGGTTCTGACCAAAAATATATCTTGGTCACAGTTGGATCCCTGTTTGTACTATAAGGTGATATTCAAGTAAGCATAATCAAAAGAGAAGAACTGCTGGAATCCATCCATCTGCAGTTAGAAGTGGTGAGTTTCGGCCATCTCTAATAGAGATGAAGTAGTACATCTTACTCTTTTTAAAGTACTAATCGATACATAAGTATCTACTCATTCTATTAAAAAATTAGTGAGATCGCTACAATATAATATAGTGACAGTTCAAAGAGCATAATAATAAAAGAATCGGGAATAAAGGGGGAGATGCAATAAATTTCCCATTTGCAACCTACCTGCACTTGTTCCCGCAATTTATTAACCCATTTGCAACCGTTAATACACTGCAAAAACCCTAGCGGTTAGTTGCGAGCTTTTGCGCGGCTTTAAAGACACAATTGAAAAGGTGGTATTTTCGTGCAAAAAACGGCGCAAAATTTATTGCATTGCTTGTGCTGTGCAAAATCTAAAAAAATTGTGACATGGCGCAGGCAGCGCAAAACCTTCGCTAACACGTCAGTACGTAAGTTAGTGTGAATTTAGCGCTTATTTTCGCATTAGCACGGGATATTGCATCTCCCTGTAAGAGTGTAAAGAAGTTAAAGCCCTAAAATGAAAACTTACATACAGGTAAAGCACCCCCCAAAACCCTAAATGTATAGTTGGAAATCTGAAATATATAAGTCTACCTGAAACCTGCAAAATGTACTGTGTGCCCCTGTTTCTGCCTCCGGTTCTTCCACTTAGCACTGTCAGTTATGGATTTGACAGTTGAAATCACAGCCAGTGACTGAATGTTATCCCCTATCTGCCTCTTCTGAGCATGCCCAGGCTCAGTGCAGGCTCAGTACAGGTTTCTAAATTGCTCAGTTTCCAAAAGCAGAGCATATGAATTCATAGGACAATAGGATATATCAACATATTTAAAGAGGCCGATCTTTCTAAAGATGTTCTTATGAGGGTGGAGTTGTCCTTTAAAGAATACACAGATTCAAAATTTTTGTTAAACACAGTAGGGATTAGGGATGGTCTAAAACTTGATCTTTTGGGCGGATTTTATGAAATCATACAATGCTGACTTTAAAAAAAACAGAACTTTCGGGTTTTTCTGAACTCGTTAATATATTTTCTCTTATCGAAAATTCGAGCATTATTGAATTTTCTATCAACTTGACCTTAACGCTCCATAACCCTAGAATGCAACGTTCGATACCCCTTGAATTGTATTGAATGTAGCGCTCATTAACCCTTGAAGTTGCGTTCTCTAACCCTCAAATTCTGCAATAACCTTCGAATGCGGCGTTGTAACCCTCGAATTTGCCGATAACCTCGAATGTGACTTCCGCTAACCCTCGAATGCAGCATTCGGTAACCCTTGAATATGACGATACCCTTGAATGTAGCATTCACTTACCCTCGAATTCGGTGATAACACTCGAATGTGGCATTCACTAACCATTAAATTGGGTAATAACCCTTGAATGAAGGTTTTTTAACCCCCGAATTTGGCCATAACCCTTGAATTTGACCATAACCCTTGAGTGCAGCTTTCAGTAACCCTTGAATTCGGCAATAACTCTTGAATGTAGCGTTCGTTGATTTCTGTAACCTTCGAAAATTCACTGCGAAAGCTCGAAAATTGCCTGATCGTGAGGAAAGTTAGTATTTAAACAAGTTTTATTGATTAATATAGACACGAACCTGATCCGACATGGAACCCCTGGTTCCGAAATCCAAAAATCCGATCCGTACGGATCCTCTGGATTTCAGGACTTCGGAAAGGTATTTTCTATAATTATCAAAGTACAGGGCTATTTTCGATAATTATCAAACGTACGGGGCTATTTTCGAAATGGTCTCCGATCGTATTTTCATAATTTTCGAATGTTGAGGCAATTTTCGATAATTATCGAAAATAGCACCATACTTTCGATAATTTCGAAAAATTTGTTCGGTTTTGGATTTTTGGATCTTCAGATTTTCCCGAGAACCGAAATCTGTAAATGAAACGAAACTACTAAGTTTCGGCCATCTCTAATCACAAATTAACAATTACTGCACCTTTACAAATGTATATATGTATGTGTGTATAATTTTCTTTATAAAGCGCCACTTGGGTACACAGCCACTGTACATTAAAATACAGGTATAGAAACAAGGGATAAGTGCAAGCCATTACAACGATCAGATAAAATTTAATTAAATTAATATAATTTCATACATCGGTTAAGAAAGTATATATGAATTATGTATAAATTGATATAAGTGCAACAGGCCTCAACACATTAGGAATGAGATCCCTGCCCCGAAGAGCTTACAATCTAGCGGGAATCTAAATAGGGCTCATAGAGTTTAAAAGATAGAGGATAGAGACTGAAGGAGAGAGAGAGAGAGAATGTATGGGGCCTTTACCTTCGTTCTTCGTATGGACCTTTACTGTCTGTTCTCAATGTGTGGTACCTTTACTGTCTGTTCTCACTATGGGACCTTTACTGTCTGTTCTCACTGTATGGGACCTTTACTGTTTGTTCTCCTGTGTGGTACCTATACTGTCTGTTCTCACTGTTAGGGACCTTTACTGTCTGTTCTCACTGTATGGGACTATACTGTCTGTTCTCACTGTATGGGACATTTACTGTCTGTTCTCACTGTATGGAACCTTTACTGTCTGTTTCACTGTATGGAACCTTTACTGCTGTTCTCCACTGTATGGGACCTTTACTGTCTGTTCTCACTGTATGGGGCTTTTACTGTCTGTCATTACTGTATGGAACTTTACTGTCTGTTCTCACTGTATGGGACATTTACTGTCTGTTCTCACTGTGTGGTACCTTTACTGTCTGTTCTCACTGTATGGAACCTTATCTGCTCACTTATGGAACCTTTACTGTCTGTTCTCACTGTATGGGACCTTTACTGTCTGTTCTCACTGTATGGGGCTTTTACTGTCTGTCATTACTGTATGGAACTTTTACTGTCTGTTCTCACTGTATGGGACCTTTACTGTCTGTTTTCACTGTATGGGACTTTTACTGTCTGTCATTACTGTATGGGACTTTTACTGTCTGTCATTACTGTATGGACCTTTACTTCTGTTCTCACTGTATGGGACTTTTGCTGTCTGTTTCTCACTGGGACCTTTACTGTCTGTTCTCACTGTATGGGACCTTTATGTCTTTTCTCACTGTAGGAACCTTTAAAACATCTGTTCTCACTGTATTGGATCTTTACTGTCTGCTCTCACTGTATGGGACCTTTACTGTCTGTTTTCACTGTGTGGTACCTTTACGTCTGTTCTCACTGCATGGGAGCTTTACTGTCTGTTCTCCACTGTGTGGTACCTTTACTGTCTGTTCTCACTGTATGGGACCTTTACTGTCTGTTCTCACTGTATGGGACCTTTACTGTCTGTTCTCACTTATGGACCTTTACTGTCTGTTCTCACTGTATGGGACATTTACTGTCTGTTCTCACTGTGTGGTACCTTTACTGTCTGTTCTCACTGTGGTACCTTTACTGTCTGTTCTTACTGTGTGGTACCTTTACTGTCTGTTCTCACTGTATGGGACCTTTACTGTCTGTTCTCACTGTATGGGACCTTTACTGTCTGTTCTCCACTGTATGGGACATTTTACTGTCTGTTCTCACTGTGTGGTCACTTTACTGTCTATTCTCACGTATGGCCTTTACTGCTGTTCTCACTGTATGGGACCTTTACTGTCTGTTCTCACTGTATGGACCTTTAACTGTCTGTTCTCACTGTATGGGGCGCTTCGTTTTCTTCTTGTCAGTTACTGTATGGACTTTTGACGTCATAACAAAGTTTTTTTTATCTGGACAGACATAGAGTCAATCTTCTTAAATCAATACACCATGTTTCTACCTACACACGCACAGTGGTGTTGAGCCTTCAGACATTTCTCTTTTTGCCAGTCATCTGTTTGATCTACATGATTCTGTAGTTGATTCCACTGAAAACCACACAAATTTATTGTTCCACTGCTGTTACTGACACACACCAAACTCTCACTTCCCATTACTACTATAGATATTACATACACTCGGCTGTTACATCAGGCCCTGGACACGAAACAATCAATTTACACATACCCCTTCTCCGGTATTAAATAAGTCTCCTATATACCTGCAAACATGCCAAACATACAGTAGGCCGCTTTCTCCTTACCTTAGGAGCGCTCCTACCAACACATGCAAGGAAACCGCCTTACCAGTATCCCGTATCTCGGCTGTGCCTAGATTGACAAAAATTACCGCTCGTGGGTCTCCCCGCTGAACTCCGTTTGGTTCCGCGTCATGATGTCCAACTGAACAGAAACACGGTTTCTGTTCTAACCTGTTATATATAGGTAGTGCTGTCTTTCTGCTTTTTTCAAAGATTTGTAAGCCTGCCAACACATCAATTTAGACTCTTTAAGCAGGCCCTAACTAACCTAACTAGTCTTACCTAGCCTAATCTAACAAACTATCTAAAGCTAATCTAACATATAAATGCCTTTTAACAATATCTAATACATTTAGTAAAGAAAATATTAAATATAAAAATTACATCTGCGCAAAGTATATGTTTGGTTTATTAAGCTAGTGCAATCAGTAACAACAGACAGTAAAGCTCCCATACAGTGGGATCAGACTTAAATGTCCCCACAGTGAGAACAGACAGCAAAGTCCCATACAGTGAGAACAACAGTAAAGGTCCCATACAGTAATACAGAGCAGTAAAAGTCCCTACAGTGAGAACAGACAGTAAAGGTCCCATACAGTGAGAACAGATGATAAAGGTTCCATACAGTGAGAACTGACAGTAAAAGTCCCATACAGTAATGGCAGACAGTAAAAGTCCTATACAGTGGGAACAGACAGTAAAGGTCCCATAGAGTGAGGACAGACAGTAAAGGTCCCATACAGTGAGAACAGACAGTAAAGGTACCACACAGTGAGAACAGACAGCAAAAGTCCCATACAGTGAGAACAGACAGTAAAGGTCCCATACAGTAATGACAGACAGTAAAAGTCCCATGCAGTAATGCACACGTAAAAGCCCCATACAGTGAGAACAGACAGTAAAGGTCCCATACAGTGAGAACAGCAGTAAAAGTTCCATACGTAATGACAGACAGAAAACGACGCCCCATACAGTGAGACAGACAGTAAAGGTCCCATACAGTGACAAGACAGTAAAGGTCCCATACAGTGAGAACAGACAGTAAAGGTCCCATACAGTAGAATAGACAGTAAAGGTACCACACATGAGACAGACAGTAAATGTCCATACAGTGAGAACAGACAGTAAAGGTCCCTACAGTGAGAACAGACAGTAAAGGTCCCATACAGTGAGAACAGACAGTAAGGTACCACACAGTAGAACAGACAGTAAAGGTACCACCACAGTGAGAACAGACAGCAAAGTCCCATACAGTAATGACAGACATAAAAGTCCCATACAGTAATGGCAGACAGTAAAAGTCCTATACAGTGGAACAGACAGTAAAGGTCCCATACAGTGAGACAGACAGTAAAGGTCCCATACAGTGAGAACAGACAGTAAAGGTACCACACAGTGAGAAAGACAGCAAAGGTACCACACATTGAGAAAGAACAAAGTCCCATACAGTGAGAACAGACAATAAAGGTCCCATACAGTAATGACAGACAGTAAAAGTCCCATACAGTAATGACAGACAGTAAAAGCCCCATACAGTGAGAACAGACAGTAAAGGTCCCATACAGTAAACAACACAGTAAAGTTCCATACAGTAATGACAGACAGTAAAAGCCCCATACAGTGAGAACAGACAGTAAAGGTCCCATACAGTGAGAACAGACAGTAAAGGTCCCATACAGTGAGAACAGACAGTAAAGGTCCCATACATTGAGAACAGACAGTAAAGGTACCACACAGTGAGAACAGACAGTAAATGTCCCATACAGTGAGAACAGACAGTAAAGGTCCCATACAGTGAGAACAGACAGTAAAGGTCCCATACAGTGAGAACAGACAGTAAAGGTCCCATACAGTGAGAACAGACAGTAAAGTACCCACAGTGAGAACAGACAGTAAAGCTCCCATGCAGTGAGAACAGACAGTAAAGGTACCACACAGTGAAAACAGACGTAAAGGTCCCATACAGTGAGAGCAGACAGTAAAGATCCAATACAGTGAGAACAGATGTTAAAGGTTCCTTACAGTGAGAACAGACAGTAAAGGTCCCATACAGTGAGAACAGACAGTAAAGGTCCCGTGAGAACAGACAGCAAAAGTCCCAACAGTGAGAACAGACAGTAAGGTCCCATACAATGACAGACATTAAAAGTCCCATACAGTAATGACAGACAAGTAAAAGTCCCATACAGTGAAACAGACAGTAAAGGTCCCATACAGTGAGAACAGACAGTAAAAGTTCCATACAGTAATGACAGACAGTAAAAGCCCATATCACGTGAGAAACAGACAGTAAAGGTCCCATACAGGTGAGAACAGACAGTAAAGGTTCCATACAGTGAGAACAGACAGTAAAGGTTCCATACAGTGAGAACAGACAGTAAAGGTACCACACAGTGAGAACAGACAGTAAATGTCCCATACAGTGAGAACAGACAGTAAAAGTTCCATACAGTAATGACAGACAGTAAAAGCCCCATACAGTGAGAACAGACAGTAAAGGTCCCATACAGTGAGTGAGAACAGACAGTAAAGGTTCCATACAGTGAGAACAGACAGTAAATGTCCCATACAGTGAGAACAGACAGTATAGGTCCCATACAGTGAGAACAGACAGTAAAGGTCCCATACAGTGAGAACAGACAGTATAGGTACCACACAGTGAGAACAAACAGTAAAGGTCCCATACAGTGAGAACAGACAGTAAAGGTCCCATACAGTGAGAACAGACAGTAAAGGTACCACACATTGAGAACAGACAGTAAAGGTCCCATACAGTAAGAACAGAAGGTAAAGGCCCCATACATTCTCTCTCTCTCTCCTTCAGTCTCTATCCTCTATCTTTTAAACTCTATGAGCCCTATTTAGATTCCCGCTTAGATTGTAAGCTCTTCGGGGCAGGGATCTCATTCCTAATGTGTTGAGGCCTGTTGCACTTATATCAATTTATACATAATTCATATATACTTTCTTAACCGATGTATGAAATTATATTTAATTTAATTAAATTTTTATCTATCTGTTTAATGGCTTGCACTTATCCCCTTGTTTCTATACTCTGTATTTTTAATGTACAGTGCTGTGTACCCAAGTGGCGCTTTATAAAGAAAATTATACACACATACATATATACATTTGTAAAGGTGCAGTATTGTTAATTTGTGATTAGAGATGGCCGAAACTTAGTAGTTTCGTTTCATTTACAGATTTACGGTTCTCGGGAAAATCCTGAAGATCCAAAAATCCAAAACCGGAACAAATTTTTCGATAATTATCGAAAGTATGGTGCTATTTTCGATAATTATCGAAAATTGCCTCAACATTCGAAAATTATTGAAAATACGATCGGAGACCATTTTCGAAAATAGCCCCGTACGTTTGATAATTATCGAAAATAGCCCTGTACTTTTGATAATTATAGAAAATACCTTTCCGAAGTCCTGAAATCCAGAGGATCCGTACGGATTCGGATGGATCTTTTGGATTTCGGAACCAAGGGGTTCCATGTCGGATCCAGGTTCGTGTCTATATTAATCAATAAAACTTGTTTAAATACTAACTTTCCTCACGATCAGGCAATTTTCGAGCTTTCGCAGTGAATTTTCGAAGGTTACAGAAATCGAACGCTACATTCAAGAGTTATTGCCGAATTCAAGGGTTACTGAAAGCTGCACTCAAGGGTTATGGTCAAATTCAAGGGTTATGGCCAAATTCGGGGGTTAAAAAACACTTCATTCAAGGGTTATTACCCAATTTAATGGTTAGTGAATGCCACATTCGAGTGTTATCACCGAATTCGAGGGTAAGTGAATGCTACATTCAAGGGTTATCGTCATATTCAAGGGTTACCGAATGCCGCATTCGAGGGTTAGCGGAAGCTACATTCGAGGGTTATCGGCAAATTCGAGGGTTACCAAACGCCGCATTCGAAGGTTATTGCAGAATTTGAGGGTTAGAGAACGCAACATTCAAGGGTTAATGAGCGCTACATTCAATACAATTCAAGGGGTATCGAACGTTGCATTCTAGGGTTATGGAGCGTTAAGGTCAAGTTGATTAGAAAATTCAATAATGCTCGAATTTTCGATAATAAGAGAAAATATATTAACGAGTTCAGAAAACCCGAAAGTTCTGTTTTTTTTTAAAGTCAGCATTTGTATGATTTCATAAAATCCGCCCAAAAGATCAAGTTTTAGACCATCCCTAATCCCTACTGTGTTTAACAAAAATTTTGAATCTGTGTATTCTTTAAAGGACAACTCCACCCTCATAAGAACATCTTTTAGAAAGATCGGCCTCTTTAAAATATGTTGATATATCCTATTGTCCTATGAATTCATATGCTCTGCTTTTGGAAACTGAGCAATTTAGAAACCTGTACTGAGCCTGCACTGAGCCTGGGCATGCTCAGAAGAGGCAGATAGGGGATTAACATTCAGTCACTGGCTGTGATTTCAACTGTCAAATCCATAACTGACAGTTGCTAAGTGGAAGAACCAGGAGGCAGAAACAGGGGCAACAGTACATTGTGCAGGATTTCAGGTTAGAATTATATATTTCAGATTTCCAACTACTACCATTTAGGGTTTTGGGGGGTGCTTTACCTGTATGTAAGTTTTCATTTTAGGGCTTTAACTTCTTTACACTCTTACAGGGAGATGCAATATCCCGTGCTAATGCGAAAATAAGCGCTAAATTCACACTAACTTACGTACTGACGTGTTAGCGAAGGTTTTGCGCTGCCTGCGCCATGTCACAATTTTTTTAGATTTTGCACAGCACAAGCAATGCAATAAATTTTGCGCCGTTTTTTGCACGAAAATTACCACCTTTTCAATTGTGTCTTTAAAGCCGCGCAAAAGCTCGCAACTAACCGCTAGGGTTTTTGCAGTGTATTAACGGTTGCAAATTGGTTAATAAATTGCGGGAACAAGTGCAGGTAGGTTGCAAATGGGAAATTTATTGCATCTCCCCCTTTATTCCCGATTCTTTTATTATTATGCTCTTTGAACTGTCAACTATATTATATTGTAGCGATCTCACTAATTTTTTAATAGAATGAGTAGATACTTATGTATCGATTAGTACTTTAAAAAGAGTAAGATGTTACTCTTCATCTCTATTAGAGATGGCCGAAACTCACCACTTCTAACTGCAGATGGATGGATTCCAGCAGTCTTTCTCTTTTGATTATGCTTACTTGAATATCACCTTATAGTACAATACAGGGATCCAACTGTGACCAAGAGATATTTTTGGTCAGAACCGATTATTCCTGGGGCCGACAGTGAATGTATGTTGCCCTTGGGAACAAATGTTTTTTTTCTGGTACACACTTTAAAGCTTAAGTATGATTGGCTACCACAGGCTTTTTAGTGATACCACGTCTTTAATGATTGGTTTAACTGATTGTTAATTAACGATCAGTCTAGTGAATATTAATTTACGATCGGTATCGTACATTAACAATCCTAAATTACCGATATCCATCGTAAATCTACCATAACAATATTGTAGATTTACGATCCCCATAGAATACCATTGCGGTAGTTTACTACCACATTTACGGCAGTGGTCATACATTAGCAAAAACTCACTGTATCACTTGTGATACCTCGCGTTTATGAATATGGCCCCTTGTGTGGTAGAGGAGAGCAGGGGGGCCCCTATCCTTTTATTTTCCCAATGATAGATATAGCCTCCTCACAGAAAACAACAAGATGAAGCACGGATAGGGGCCCCATCATAGTTTTGCTGCGGGGCACAGTGATTCCTAGTTACGCCACTGATAAAATTTTTATTTTAAATATTATAATAGATTTATATATTTCACTGTTATTTCACACATGTAAACCTTTGCAAAGTGCCCGAACATTAGATTTGAAGCAGAAATAGACATTGTGTTTCTTGAGTTTGCTTGTACTAAGGCTCAAGGGATCCCATTTAATTGCACATATTCTAATCAGCTTTTCTTCCCATGGCAGCTCTTTGAACAAGGCACTAGAGAAGACCAACAATCAACAGAGCTCGAGTCTGAGGGGAGCAGTTATGTTGTGCTGCTATATTCCAGCTCAGATGGCACCTGAATTAACCCTGGGGACCATACATACCCTCTGTGACTATGACATCAGCAGTGAGCCAGTTAAAGAATCTTGTTCCTGCATTTTGACATGCTATCATAAGAAGTCATTTTTCTTCCCTTGTAATGAACCACTGCAACAGGTGTTTTGTTGCCTTAAAGTTTTTTTCTTGGCAATAAAAATACAATTCACCCTAAGTGGTATGTATAACATTCTATCTGGACATACAGTTCTCAGCTGCAGTAAGTATGGAAAGTATAACAAAAACCCAATTTTTTCACAGATGCTTAGTAGAGACGGGATCCGGGTCCATCTCGGTCCCTGATCCAACACGGAACCACTTGGTTCCGAAAACTGAACTGTCTGAAACTGTATGGTGTTCTTACCACAATGAAGGTTTCAGCACAATTAAAAATCCTGACAAATTATTGCGCCAAAATGTATTTTGTATTTAGAATTCCCTTAATTCCCTTTGGTACCTTTAAAAATTAGGGTTCGGTTGTGTATTGTTTCAGAATATAAAGACGTTATAGTATCAAACAATGTATGTGGCAACTTATATACCCCAAGTTCCCAAATATTTTATGCCCTAAGGCTGGGTACACCCTGGCCTATTGTTTGTCCCGACCGAGCGTTCGCTGCGAGCGAGTGCTCAGCCGAGACAAATGACTGTCAGTCTGGGCAATAGTGGCCGCGGCGTTTACCAACGGACCTGATCACCAGTTCGCCTGATTTACTTGGTCGCGGCCGGCCGACTCACACCAGCAAATATTTTCGGACGACCGACTAAATCAGTCGGTCAGACGGAAATAACTGCTGATGTATACCAAGCCTAAAGGGCATGCCTACCCTCTAAACAACATTCTCTCTAGGTAAACGCTCTCCCTACCCATATGCATTTTTTCTTCTTTACCAAAGATATGTGTATGAGGCCGATGTTGAAGGCAGCTTCCAGGAGCAGCAGTCAGTGAAAGCCACAATGCTGACATCACGGCCAATCCCTGGTAGCTGTTCCTTAAGATGCCGACTTTACTGCTGTGAAAGCCAGAAACTAGATAGCAACAACACCAGAGGATATATGTCAGTTCCAGCAACAGATCCCAGCATATGAGTAGCTTTAAACACATCTTTGGTAAAGGTTAGTATAAGGGAAAATGCACATGGGAGTCCCTATCCTATATGGAGGTGGACTTGCTCTTTAAAGGAAAACATATTTTACGGGCATTTCTTTTTACAGTGTTACCATACTCTTTATCAAAAACAAAATCACATAAAATAACAGAATTTTATTATTTGTAATCCTGTTAGGGTTTTTTCTGAGACTCAATCTAGAAGTTGAAAGCCATACAATAATACACATGCTGTGCTTTTTAAAGAATCTTTATTTTATGTAATATCACCCCATCTAGTGGTTTATGTGTTAACCTGCAAATGTCTAATTTTGGAAATTGTTAAAATGTTTCTGGTCCTACATTTTTTTATTTTCATATTAATAATTATTATTTATATAGTGCTAACATCTTTTATGGCACGTTACAATTACATTAATGCATAAAACATACATGTTACATATACATCTGCATCTGCATATAATACAAAGGCATGCAGAGAGTGTGACAAGTAGCAAGTTAATTTACAGCATTTACCTTGATATAATACAAGAGGGCCCTGTCCATGTGAGCGCAGTCTGGAGGAAATTTGGATGAGACATAATGTGATGTGATACGGTTGGCTTAATATGTAGATTGTCAGTGGAGTTCATCTAGCAGGTAGGACCATGTTGTATCAATGGGAGGGGTAGTGTCTTACCAGGTTATATGGTGCCTGAAGCGTTGAGATAAAAGCTGTTTGAAGATATTCTATGTAGGGAATAGAACAAGAGGGTGGGAAAACAAGTTAATTCTTGTTAACTTTCAGTTTGAGGAAATAAGAGGACATGAGATTAGATATAGCACTAAAGTAGTTAGGGACCTGGGACACAAATGTAAATTTGGGAATCATTAGCATTCATGTGATACTGGATTCCAAAAGAGTTGTCCAAAAGAGTTGTCCATGACCAAAGCTGTAAATGTTGAGAAAAAGGGAACCAAGGATTGAGAATTGTAATACTCCACAGTGAGAAGCAGGGGTACCAGTGGGGAAAACACTAAACATTCTACTAGGTAGACTGATGAACCCAAACAGCACAGGCTAAGCCTTTAAAGGGCGCTTGTCGCTCGAAAAATGTCGTGTGTTTGTGCAGTTGGTTGAATAAACACAATATTTTTCACAGCTTAGTCTGTGCTGTTTGGGTTCATCACATCTATTATCTACAGTCTATATTTCTGAAGACAAGTGGAATAATCCTTTTGATGTGAAGTTTAAACAACCCATCTATACCAGCATCACACCTGACAATTTTTTCTACAGTGAATTCTACTAGGTAGGTAGGGTAGGAGGACAGCCAATGTGCAGTACCATGGATACCTAATGCTGGCTATACACACCGCAATACAGGTATCGTACAATCATTGGCCCTTGTATGGGTGATCAGCCGATAATTTTTCTTATCAGGAAAGTATGATATGTTCTTAGATAAGCATACTAACAGAAGTGGACTGTTTTTAAAGGTAAACTTTAAAGGGCAACTATAGTGAAAAAAAAACTTTGTCTGTATACAATGTATAGATCACTTAGTATAAGCTGCCTTACTTTCATGTTTCTGTGTGGCTTCGTTTCTTCACACTGGCAGAAGTTTGTACCAAGCTGTGTAGTCCCCCTCCCCTCTCTGTCTACTCCCCCTCAAGCAGTGACGGGCTGTATACAGAGTCCGAGCATTGTCAGTTGAAAGGACTTTAAATGAAGTGCTGACATCCTGTTGACCCCTCCCTTCCAGAGCTAGACTGCAAGTAGTCAAAGTGTGGAATAAAGTAGCAATATGCTGAAGGGAGGGGCAGAGGGGGAGAGAGGAGGACAAGTGGTGCTGAGATTCTTTACAAGTAAGTTACTGAACTCTGCCTGTTCTCTAACTTTGCTAATTGTTATTTATTTTTACCTAAAGTTCATATCTCTCCCCCTGCTTAGCTGAGATCATAATCACTGAAGACAAGAATCAGTGTAACAGCAGCTTGTAGTGAGACCTTCACAAACACAGTGACACTGCTTGTTGTCCTGATACATTTCATTTGCTTTAGTCTATATATTTCATAGATTGCACTGTGTGTCTTGTTTGGTATATAGTATGTATTACTGTATTATATATACTGTATTAGTGTTCCATTTGAGTCACTGGTTTTGTATGTATGTATATAAGATTTTTTTTGTTGGGGGGAGGGGCTGTTTTATAGTGTGTTATGCTCATATTGCTGGGTTAATGGTTTATTGATTGTGTTTAGCACTACAGCATTTGACTATATGTTGCACATGGTACATATAGTGTGGGTGAGAGAGTGTGTGACAGTACTGCATGGGAGCTTTGGATTGTGTGGGTGTGTGCCTTTGAGTGACAGATGATGTGTAGCAGCTCCTACAAATCACAGCATATTCAAAGGCTTATATCTCGGGGACTATGTACAATTTAAAGAAACGAAAGGTACCCTGGTGGATGGGATGACTTATAGGATACATTAGAAGAAATTAAAAAAAAACAATTTTCTCACTATAATTGCCCTTTAAAGGTAAACGGTTACATTTCTAAATTTATAACTTTAGGGAGCAAGTGTGAAAAAAATATGTACACTCCTGCCTGGCTTAAAGGGCAACTCCAACCTCATAAGAACATCTTTTAGAAAAAATGGCCTCTTTAAAATATGTTGATATATCCTATTTTGTCCTATGAATTCATTACTGTATGCCTGCTATTCTTCTGGATGCCTCATGGAAACTGAGCCATTTAGAAACCTGTACTGAGCCTTTACTGAGCCTGGGCATGCTCAGAAGAGGCAGACAAGGGATTAACATTCAGTCATTGGCTGTGATGTCAACTGTCAAATCCATAACTGACAGTTACTAACTGGAAGAACCAGGAAGCAGAAACAGGAGAAACAGGACATTGTGCAGGATTTCATGTTAGACTTATATATTTCAGATTTCAAACTATTACTGTTTAGGGTTTTGGGGGGTGATTTACCTGTATGTAAGTTTTCATTTTTGGGCTGGACTTGCCCTTTAATGCTCAGGTGAAAAGGGAAATAGAAAGAAAGAGGGAAATCAGAGGGAACAGAACAGTAAATATGAATATCAGAACAAAGCAAGACCAACCTCAAAATGTTTTTTGAGTATATCAATAGTAAAAAGATGGGGATAGAGAATATAGTACCATTAAATAATGAGGCAGAGATATTTATAAAAAATGCTATTGTCAGTGGCGTGTTTGGGGGGGGGGGTTACTGGTGCCTGGAATCCCCCCTTTCTGCTTGCTCAGTACCCATAGATTTTTAGGCTGAGGTCACACTACACAGGATGGTAAAGCACGAGAGAAGCATGCAAGAACGCGCTACAGTCCGGTTGCAATGCGATCTACGCAATGATGCGCTATCAGAGCGCACGTGATTTGCAAAAAAATGTCGATCGCATGCACCACGAAAAGTGGATTGCAGCGCACCTACTGTGGCCAACACTAGCTTGCACTTCAAGCGTTTTTTCACTGAAAATGTGAACCAATCCTTCAATGCATTGATTGAAGAATGGGAGGTAAAGGAGCTATGCCTTACCTTCTGTTCTTTAATCAATTTTACAAGAGCCTGGAACGAAGGTAAGTAAATTTACCTTGTTCACTATCCACCGTTGGCTGCAGTGACAGGTCCTGATTGATTTAGCTCCTTTACCTCCCATTCTTCAATCAACGCATTAAAGGAATTGTTCACTTTTTCAGTGATCTATTACTTTAAAACGCCCTAGTGTGGCATATTCCTTACATAGATTGTAACATTGTTATTAAGCTGCTAGTGAGGAGCAGCATTTTTTGTTTCAAAAATGTATCCAGCCTGTCCTGTTATTGAGAGCAGCATAGAGATCTGTATTAACATTAACCCTGCAGCTGCCTGAGGTGATTGCTGAGACTGGGTTTATATACAGAACTTACTGTGATGGAGCTTAGTGAGCAGGAAGAGGGACATTAAAGGGCATGTCCACCCCCTACCCCCAATTGAAATTTGCCCCAATGCTGAGCCCACTGTTTAGTGTTAAATAACCCTTACCTTTCTTTTCTGTATGGCCACAATACAGTCCAGTAGGAGCTTTTTCCTGGTGTAATAGGTTTCTTCCTCTAACTCGTCCTCCTAGAGCTTTCTGGCATGCGCAGTGGCATTCCCCTACTCCCTTCCTTCTGCTGCTGCTTATTGCACACATTTTTCTCTAGCAAAAATCTGCTATTGCCCTTGAACTGACTTATTACTTATGTATCATGGTGTGGCTGTAAATTAACTCATTACTTGAAAGACACTAATGATATAATGATATGTGAATAATGATGTCGACTTTTGATTTTCGAAAATCGTCTACTTTCGATTTTCAGTTTTCGAAATATATTCATCTACTATCTACGATTTTCGATAAAAATAAAAAAAAAAGGGTTCTGTGAAATTCGGGAGTTTTTTCAGCGGGACCTCGAAACCCTCAGATTCGATTCCAAACTAGGTTCTATTAGAAAGCACATTACATCTCTAGTTGTAACTAAAATAAAGGTGATATCTGTATCTGCTAACTTTGATGATAACTTTGTAATATATAATAAATTATTATATGATCCATATTTAATAGAATATATGGATATATTTGGTCATGAATATCTTTCTGTGATTATTCAGTGGTAACCCAATTAGTAATCCAGAAGAAATAAAGTATGGCTGGGCACACCAGTCTTGAAGTGTATCAAACATGCTTGTGAAGGTTCTCATTCATCCAGGCCATGGTTATATTGTTGTATTCAATAGATCAACTGGACTGAAGTTTAGTTCTTGAAGAGTTTCGCTAGTCATCCGACTGGCTTTCTCAATTCAGAATGACTTGTACAAGGATCTGTGGCAATTATGTACCCTGGAAAAGCCCAATTAGCATATCACAGCCAAGTGTTAAGGGCGTGATTAGATAGTGGCTAAGAGGTGTTATAGGAACGCCCAGAGTAAGGTGTCAAAACAGCATTGTACATGGCAGACAGATGGTGTTGAACCCCCCCACCTCTATTTAGGCTTGGTTTCTTTATTTTCACATAAATGTCCTCCTTAACACCTCTCTTGAACGTGACGTCCTTTGCCAATATGTTAACATTACAATCTTCAAAGGTATGTCCTTTATCCTTAAGATGCAGGTACACGGCTGAGTCCTGACCCGAGGAATTGGCTCTTCTGTGCTGGACAATATGTTGATGCAGTTGTTGTTTGGTCTCCCCACATACAAATCAGAGCATTTTCACTGCACTGCACTGCGTATATGATGTCGCTTTTCTTGTGTTTCGGTATTGGGTCTTTCGGATGTACCAATTGCTGCCTCGCGTGTTGCTCGGTTTAAAGCAGACAGGGATACGGTGTTTTTTGAAAACTCTTCTTAGTTTCTCAGAGGCCCCTGCTACATATGGGATGACCATGTTCTTTCTGCTGTCTTGCTTTTCACCTCAATGTTGGTATTCGTGTTCTTTTCTTTCCTTCTGCTTCTTTTGACAAAGGCCCAGTCTGGATATCCACAAGTTTTAAGGGCTCCTCTGAGATGTTCATTTCTTTATCATTCGCCTCTGTGCTAGTGGGGATGTTTCAGCTCTGTGTTGCAGGGTTCTGATGACCCCCAGCTTGTGATCTAAAGGGTGGTGGGAGTCAAACATCAAATACTGATCTGTGTGTGTTGGTTTTCTGTAAACCTCTACTTCCAGTTTACCATTTTCCCTGACTTCTCCAAGCAGTCTAAGAAAGCCAGTTTGTTGTTTTGTACCTCTTCCCTTGTAAATTTGATGTTTGGCTACCGCATTAATGTGTTCTGTGAAAGCTTGTACTTCCTTCTGGTGGATTTTAACCCAGGTGTCATCCACATATCTGAACCAGTGGCTGGGTGCTATGCCCTTAAAGGTATTAAGCGCCAGTTTTTTCTACCTCCTCCATGTAAAGGTTGGCCACAATGGGTGAAACTGGAGATCCCATAGACAATCCGTGTTTTTTGCTTATAGAACTTATCCCTGTATTGAAATAGGGGGTATTCAGGCACAAGTCCAGTAAGGAACACCTTGTCTGGGTTGAGATCAGTTCTGCTGGTGAGAGTGCTGTCTTGGTCTAGCCGTTTTCTCACCATGACAACAGCCTCCTTGGTGGGTATACAGGTGAAGAGAGATGTCAATCATAGGACACCATAGTTTCTTCTGCACTGAACATATATCTCATCTTGCTGGTGAAATCCTGAGAGTTCTGGATGTGATGCTTAGAACTTCCCACCAATGGTCCTAAGATGTTGGCTAGGTATGTTGCCACCTTGTATGTTACAAAGTTGATGCTGCTGACTATAGGTTTTAGTGGTGCCCTTCCTTGTTTATCTTTGGGAGTATAATGCATGGATGTGCCTCACCAGGGTAGAAGCGATGATACATTGCTCGATCAATGGCTTTATTTTTGCAGCTGTTGTAGTAAGTCTATGACGCTTTTCTGTACCGGCTGGTGGGATCCCTTGTTAAAGCCTCATATGTGTTGTTATCGGCCAGGAGCATGGTCACCTTATCATGGTAGTCTGAGGTGTTAAGTACCACTGTGCATCTTCCCTTGTCTGCCGGTAGAGGCGATACTAGAATCTTCTGAGGGATGTTAAGGCTCTTCTTTGCTGTGTGGTCAGGTTAGATGAAGGAGTTTTGCACTGGCTAAGGCTGCAGATACCTTAAGGCGAAGTTGTTCTGCCTCACTCTGTGGCACCTTATTATTGTGTATACGTCTGGATTCCACAGTTAAAGGCATCAGAGCCAAACAGATACTGCAAAAAGCTCAAACACAGCTCCTAAATGAATGGGTACGACAGACACATTTTACAGTCGATGCTTTATTGCACAACATTAGTCAACTAGAACAGAACCTGGCCTCACAGCTACCTGTGGCCATCTGGGAAAGAGTGATGGAGTTCACCAAACAAGCACAGCTTTCTGGAAGTCCTTGCTAAGGGCTTGAATTTTGCCATAACTCCTAAAGCCATCCCTGTGGTGGATATTATAGCAGCCACAGAAGCCTCAATCCACAATAATAAGGTACCACAGAGTGAGGCAGAACAACTTCGCCTTAAGGTATCTGCAGCCTTAGCCAGTGCAAAACTCCTTCATCTAACCTGACCACACAGCAAAGAAGAGCCTTAACATCCCTCAAGAAAGATTCTAGTATCGCCATTCTACCGGCAGACAAGGGAAGATGCACAGTGGTACTTAACACCTCAGACTACCATGATAAGGTGACCATGCTCCTGGCCGATAACAACACATATGAGGCTTTAACAAGGGATCCCACCAGCCGGTACAAGAAAAGCGTCATAGACTTACTACAACAGCTGCAAAAGGATAAAGCCATTGATCGAGCAATGTATCATCGCTTCTACCCTGGTGAGGCACATCCATGCATATATGGACTCCCAAAGATAAACAAGGAAGGGGCACCACTAAGACCTATAGTCAGCAGCATCAACTCTGTAACATACAAGGTGGCAACATACCTAGCCAACATCTTAGGACCATTGGTGGGAAGTTCTAAGCATCACATCCAGAACTCTCAGGATTTCACCAGCAAGATTGAAGATATAGTACTCAGTGCAGAAGAAACTATGGTGTCCTATGATGTGACATCTCTCTTCACCTGTATACCCACCAAGGAGGCTGTTGTCATGGTGAGAAAACGGCTAGACCAAGACAGCACTCTCACCAGCAGAACTGATCTCAACCCAGAACAAGTGTGTTCCTTACTGGACTTGTGCCTGAATACCACCTATTTCAAATACAGGGATAAGTTCTATAAGCAAAAACACGGATGTGCTATGGGATCTCCAGTTTCACCCATTGTGGCCAACCTTTACATGGAGGAGGTAGAAAAACTGGCGCTTAATACCTTTAAGGGCATAGCACCCAGCCACTGGTTCAGATATGTGGATGACACCTGGGTTAAAATCCACCAGAAGGAAGTACAAGCTTTCACAGAACACATTAATGCGGTAGACCAAAACATCAAATTTACAAGGGAAGAGGTACAAAACAACAAACTGGCTTTCTTAGACTGCTTGGTAGAAGTCAGGGAAAATGGTAAACTGGAAGTAGAGGTTTACAGAAAACCAACACACACAGATCAGTATTTGATGTTTGACTCCCACCACCCTTTAGATCACAAGCTGGGGGTCATCAGAACCCTGCAACACAGAGCTGAGAACATCCCCACTAGCACAGAGGCGAAGGATAAAGAAATGAAACATCTCAGAGGAGCCCTTAAAACTTGTGGATATCCAGACTGGGCCTTTGTCAAAAGAAGCAGAAGGAAAGAAAAGAACACGAATACCAACATTGAAGGTGAAAAGCAAGACAGCAGAAAGAACATGGTCATCCCATATGTAGCAGGGGCCTCTGAGAAACTAAGAAGAGTTTTCAAAAAACACCGTATCCCTGTCTGCTTTAAACCGAGCAACACGCTGAGGCAGCAATTGGTACGACATCATATACGCAGTGCAGTGCAGTGAAGAATGCTCTGATTTGTATGTGGGGGAGACCAAACAACAACTGCATCAACATATTGTCCAGCACAGAAGAGCCAATTCCTCGGGTCAGGACTCAGCCGTGTACCTGCATCTTAAGGATAAAGGACATACCTTTGAAGATTGTAATGTTAACATATTGGCAAAGGAACGTGACTGGTTCAAGAGAGGTGTTAAGGAGGCCATTTATGTGAAAATAAAGAAACCAAGCCTAAATAGAGGTGGGGGTGTTCGACACCATCTGTCTGCCATGTACAATGCTGTTTTGACACCTTACTCTGGGCGTTCCTATAACACCTCTTAGCCACTATCTAATCACGCCCTTAACACTTGGCTGTGATATGCTAATTGGGATTTTCCAGGGTACATAATTGCCACAGATTCTTGTACAAGTCATTCTGAATTGAGAAAGCCAGTCGGATGACTAGCGAAACGTCTTCAAGAACTAAACTTCAAGTCCAGTTGATCTAATTGAATACAACAGATATAAGTGTATCAAACAAAATTTATTGTAACATTTCGGCCCAATGTGTGTGCCTTCTTCAGACAAATGGTATGGAATCCCCCCTCTGGCTGACAGAGGACATGGTACGGAAATAATTAGAAATATTAATATTAATAACACCTCAGGACCTGATAAAATACATCCACGGATCTGAAGAGAACATGGGTACAGCAAACTGGCAAATCAATGACACTGGTACAGCAAACTTGGAATTTCATGATACTAATATACAAACTGGCAAATCAATGACAATGTTACAGCGAGGTAAGAATTTCATGATACTAGTACAGCAAACTGGAAAATCCAAAAACACCCAAAATGCCAGGGCCTGGACACAGACTCTGTGTCATTTTTCTAAATAAGGGCAGAGCCAGATTATTGTGAATCAGCTGTACTAGGCTCCAGCAGGCCTCTCTGTCATCTGGGCACTAGGCACTTGTACTGGCTGCCTTAACCATAATCTGGCCCTGGTGATGAGGCAAGCCTTGGAGGGAACAGTTAAAATTTTCTGTTCTGTAATATTGGTAAAGCTTGTTAGGAAATAGTGGGTGGAGGTAGGGTCAGGGGTGACGGTGAAGGAAGGCTAGTCAGTACAGTGATTAAAAGGCATCTCCACTGGTAAAATATTTTTTTTGTATTCAGTTTTATTGAAGAACAGGAGGTAAAGGAGCTGTATCTTACCTCCCGTTCTTCAATAAAACGTGCAGGAGCCGTGAACGAAATTAGAAAACTTACCCGGTCTCTCGCTCCTCCGCTGTGTCCTATGACAAGTTCCTCAATAAAACTGAATTCAAAAAATGTATTTTACCAGTGGAGAGACCCTTTGGGACCTCTTTGTGCAGCACCAGGTGGAGCTGGGAGACCAGGTGAAGAGCAGGAACGATGAGCACCTGGGTTGTGATATGGACCAGACAGTGAGAAAGCTACTGTAGTCAGGGCTGGATTTATACTTTTTTTCTCCACTAGGCCAGCTTACTTGTACTGCCCCCCTATCCCAGTACAATCAGTACCCCTGCCCCTAGTGAATCAGCAATCTCTCACTGAAACTGGATACACGAGTAAGGCTCTGTTCACTGCTGCTTTGGTAAATGTAAGCGTGAAAGTGATGCCATTATTATGTCACCCCTTTTTAGTGAACCGTCCTAGGCCACGGCCTATGGGCCTAGTGGGAAATCCATCCCTGACCGTAGTTTTGCATTAGCTCCCGCAGGTAATACTAAGGGGCATATTTATAAAGCTTTGTTAAGTTTTCGCTGACATTAACGCATAAATCGCGTTTAACGCGATTTATAAATGTCCGAAAACGGCCGCGAAAAGAGTTAACGAAGCGTTAACCCTTTGCGGCGATACTTACCTGTTACCGCCGCTTCTATTTATAAAGCGGTGGTATGTGTATCGCAGTGCTAGTATCGGCTGTTTTACTTCGCCACCTTGAAGGTGGCGAAAACAGCCGATACTAGCCTCCCCGCGACGGGGATGGGCAGGCAACCCGCGGCGGGTGGTCGCACCCGCCCCGGGATACTGTACAGTATCGCCGCAAAGGGACTTAAAATCCCTTCCCGACGCCTCTGCTAAGGGGGCAGGGCATACGCCCACCCCGCCCACAACCCCCCGCGGCGGTGGAGACCACCCGCCGCTGCTTCCCAGCAGAGCCCTTGGGCGGCGTCTTCTTTCTTCCAGTCCCGGCGACACCAGCTCCGCCGAGGCCGCCGACCCCCGAGAGGTACCCCTGCGGCTGCCAGGGGGCTTGGAGGGGTTGCTGGGGAGGGGGTGCGCAGCGGGTGGTCGCGACCACCTGCTGCGGCCCCTTCCCGGTAGCCCCTCCTAGCCTCCCGTTCCGAGATTGCCGCGAGCGGGGAAGGGGTTGGGAGGGGCTGCTGGGAAGCGGCGGCGGGGTTGTGGGCGGGGTGGGTGTATGCCCCGCCCCCTTAGCAGAGGCGTTGGGAAGGGATTTTAAGTCCCTTTGCGGCGATACTGTACAGTATCGCCGCGAAGGGACTTAAAATTACCGCAACACATCGCGGCCGCGATACATATCGCGGCAATGGCGTTCGCCATTATAAATACGGCGATAGCGCTATTTTCGCGGCCACGATGTGCTGCGGTAATTTTTTTGCGCTAATTTAGATTTTTTATAAATATGCCCCTATGTCCTGGGTTGTTTTCTCCTTCATGCTTGGAACTGTCTATCTCTGCTATTCTCATAGACTGGTGGTGCAGACACATATTGTCCAAGGTTAACAAGCTGTTTGAAATTACTGCATGGAGTAGAGGTGAAGAGAGTATACTATTGGTTCAAGCCCAAGCTATTGGGGACCTACTCAGCACTTTACTTCTGAATACGTTTCAGATAGTTCAGGGACGCCCATTTCTATTACGGTTTGCTGCTATACCTGACTATGTTTTAAAGGGGTGGAAATCTGTTTTTTTTGTTGTTGTTTTTTTTGTGGGGGGTCAATAAATATATTTTTAGATTTGTTAATAATGGATGGACTGTAGTTGATTAATTGGGAGCCCTAGTGGGCATATGATACGTCCTATACAAGCATTTGCGTTCCCCAGTAGGTACTGTTTCTTTACTGCCCACCCAGAAATTTTGAAAATCTTCATGTAGAATCCAAATAGAACTTTATTAGATTGCCTGACAAAGGGCATGTGATTTAAGTCATGCCCTTAAAACATGTGAGATCTGAAATATATTGTGTGTGGTTTTCTGAGGGTTGTGACATGTTGCCCACTGTGCTCAACATTTATACAGGGGCAGGAAAGAAAAAAAAATATTTTGATTTTATTGTGACTGTGGAACTGTTCTGATTTATGCTTTCCTCTTAAGTGATAACTTTTTTTTCCTTGTATGTTGGGGTTGGCTTCCTCCTCCCCCTTGCAAAGTTAAACTCTTCCACTGCTCTTAAAGGGCATGCCCACCTTGAAAAAAATGTTTATATTAATGTACAGCAACCCCCCAAACGCCAGTTTTGCATTATTGATCATTTTCAAAGATGCCCCTGAAGGGACCCGCCACGGTCCTTCACTATCTGGGCACTGCCCCAACTTTTGCACTTGGCACTGCTCCTGCTTTTACAAGCTCGTTTTGAGCTGTCAGGTAAATGGGAAGAAGCGCCACAGAGCTCTGGCAGAGTAGCAAGGGACTGGATCAGATAAGTCCTTTCAGGGGCATCTTTGTGAATTATCTCTAATGCAAAACGGGGGTTTGGGGAGTTGCTGTAGTTGCTGTAGTTTTTTTAGACTGGACGTGCCCTTTAAAATGCTCTCCTGCATTTATTATAGTGCCTTAGGGTGGAATACTTGTATGTAAATACCTCTGGTAATGGTGTCATATAATATCTGTTGTATTCAGTTAGATCAACTGGACTTGAAGTTTAGTTCTTGAAGACGTTTTCCTAGTCATCCAAATGGCTTTCTCAGTTCAGAATGACCAGAATCTGTTGGCAATTATGTTAACAGATTCTTGTACAAGTCATTCTGCATTGAGAAAGCCAATTGGATGACTAGTGAAATGTCTTCAAGAACCAAACTTTAAGTCCAGTTGATCTAACGGAATACAACAGATATACCTGGATGAATGAGAACCTCCACAAGCACAGGTGACATTTAATGTACTATGCATTAAAGGGGGCAGGTAAGTAGAATAAAAGATTTGGTGTAACTTTAATATTTGCTATGCAACTTTAATATGATGCTGAGTTCAGTTCAGTAATACAAATACAAGCCAAATGATTATCTCCAGGACTATAAAGGCCAAATTAATAGACCCTCCACATACACAAGTAGAAATGTCTCTGTCCATATGTAAAAATCTTTGGTAATGATGTCATATAATGTATAATTTCAATGGGTGCAAAAATAATAGTGTTGTGTAACTATACCCCCCCACACACACACACTTGCATAAATCAACTACTTACAAGAGGTCATTAAACATACTAAGTTACTAAGTAGAATATAAATATTTGGTGTTGTGCAACTATAATAGAATGCTCAGTTCAGTAATACAAATACAAGCCAAATAATTATCCCCAGTAATAATATTAATATAGTTTTATATATTTAAGATTGTACACATGCACAGTACATATACACATCAATTGCTCCATTCCCCCCTCACACAATTCCAAATGTCTCTGCTTTGCCTATACGTATATATCTCTGGTAATGTTGTCTTATAATGTAAATACATTACAGAGGATGGACAAGTACAATAAAAATGTGTGGTGTTGTGCTACTATAACAGGATATCAATTCAGTAACACAAATACAAGTTTAAACAACTAGAAAATTGGATTTTCTTGCATCAAGTAAATCCAATATAAAGTGTAATGAACAAGGTAACAAACAAGGAGCAGGAAGAGTATCAATATGAATGAGTTGAAGGGCGGTTATATATAGTGCCTTTTATACAGGGCGCGGAACTCCAAGGTGACTTCTAATATCCGAATATTTTACTGTAGGGGGTGTATTATTTAGTATAATCCACCCCCTCAATTGAGAACCATCCAGGCCCCTGCCTTGCCCTCTCCTCTCCCCCTGTCTCACTTCCCCTAGCTCCATTTATTTTCCCCTTTAGGTTTACACTGCCTTACCCTCATCACTCCCTCTTGCCTCACTTCCCCCACCTCCGTTTACTTTTCCCTTTAGGTTTAGTGTGTTCGCATTCTGTATCACTGAGTTACACGGCTTCGGCACCACTGTGTATGGTGCTGCTCCACCTTTTCCTTTTACATGTAAAAGAAAAGTGGAGCAGCACATACACAGTGGTGCCGAAGCGCGTAACTCAGTGATACAGAATGCGAACACACTACCTAAAGGGAAAATAAACGTAGGTGGGGGAAGTGAGCAGGGGAGAGAAGAGGGTAAGGCAGTTCTGGAAAGTTATAATCGGCGCGCCGATTATAAGATTATTATTTACAGTTTGGCCCCATAGGAATCCATGGAAGGGGTGGATTATAATACAAATACACACCTGAGGAAGGGGGCTTAGTCTCCCCCCGAAACATTGTGTATTTGGCGTTTATTCAGCACAGTAATAAATGAGTATTTGATTGACTATATGCACAGTGTGCCTCCCTTCAACTCATTCATATTGATACTTACCTGTTGTGGCACGGTCTTCAGGGGGTGCACCTCACACTGTTCCTGCCCGGACTTTGCAAGCTTTAGGACACAGCAGGAAGAGTAACTGCTAATGGCGTCTTTATTCCATGTAGCTCATATACAACATGTTTCAAGCCTCATGGACCCTTTCTCACTAGAAGGGGAATACACAGGAGGCGTAAAGATGGGCCGATGCTGTGAAGTTGGATTTGCTGAAAATCTGCCCTAGAAATACGTTCGTACTGTCTGTGACACTCAATCATGGCTTTTTCCAGAGATGTTACAACCACAGGAGCAGCCCCTGTGATTGCATCCCCCCAAATTCTTTAGCTAACACAGATGTATCCTTCACTGCAGAAAGTAGCAGGGAGGGGGCCCCATTATAGTTTTGCAGCTCTAAAAATCTCTATGTTGGAGGGAGACCTGGCTGTAGGAGTAGGAGAGACAGGCCTACACGACAAGTTGCAAAATAAAATGGCTTTAATACCTTTTTACTGGTATATTACAGTTGTAACACATTTGGTTCCTGCAAATTAAAGAGAAAGTTTAGTGGAAAATATCATTATTTTTAAAATGCTTAGTTTATAGTGTACATATCTATTTCAGACATGTACACTCTTCCATTTTGAAAAATCAGTTATCTCCCTTGCTATTCCCTTCTGTGGACATTAGTGAGCTGCCATTTCAGGTTCTAACAGTCCTTCTTCTTCCCAGGATGCAACACATCCTTGGAATGTTCCTAACAGTAATTAAATGGCATGTTTAGAACTCAGGTGTTTACTTTGTATTTAATCTGGCTTGAAAAAGCCAAATTACTGTTCTTTCTATTTCTTATTCTTCTTCTTTTTCTTCCGTTTTATTCTTCCGCTTTTTTGGACCGTATCTCCTCCCACAGGAGGAGACATGAAATTCGGTACGGGGCATATAGGAGAAGTGTGCTATCCTCTAGCTAAGGAATCCGCAGAAGCGTTACGGCGTTATCTGCGAATTTCCGGACATTTTTTCCCATAGACTATAATGGTAACAATCCTCAAATGTGGATATTTCAAAACAGTTTTTTTCATGGTCATTAATACAAATGGTGATACCCCCAACCCCCCACACAGACCCAGGTACACCCACCTACTGACCTACCTTTCCATTCCCAAGGAAGCCATATTTAAAGGGTAACTAAAGTAAAAAAAACTAATTTAGATTTATTCTCAATAAAAGATAGTTTTATGGTTGTAAACACAAAAAAGACATACCCCCTCAACCAGACCCAAGTACACACACCTACTAATCTACTTATCCATTACGGTGGCAGCCATATTTAAAGGGTAACTAAAGTAAAAAAAACTAATTTAGATTTATCCTCAATAAAAGATAGATTCATGGTTGTAAACACAAAAAAGACATACCCCCTCAACCAGACCCAGGTATACACACCTACTGATTTACTTATCCATTACTGTGGCAGCCATACTTAAAGGGTAACTAAAGTAAAAAAAAAATAATTTTGATTAATAATAAAAAAGGTTTGTTTTTTTAACCCCCATGTGGCACAGTTACATACACCTACTGACCTTCCCCCCCATTACTGTGGCAGCCATACCTAAAGGGTAACTTAAGTATAAATTTTTTTTGACCAATCATCAAAAAAGTTTGTTTTTTTAACCCCCAACCCGACACAGGTACACACACCTACTGATCTACTTATCCATTACTGTGGCAGCCATACTTAAAGGGTAACTAAAGTCAAAAAAACAAATTTTGACCAATCATCAAAAAGATACAGAGAGATTCAATAAAAGTTCTTATCATTGAAAATGGTGCTAATTTTGCCCTAACCAATCAGATGTTAGCTTTCTGATTGATTGGATCAAAATTAGCACCACTTTGGGCTGGGTACACACAAAAGTTTTTATTGACCCAAACAAGCGTTCACTACAAACACATCATTCCCATTATTGAGTTTTAAAATCTGCAGCAAACACACATATTCCCTTCCAAAATGCAGCCCTTCAAGCCAAATTCACAGTTTATACTTAAACGTTCCCTTTCTAGTTACATTTGCAAATATTTGTTAATAAACAGCAATGAAAATGTTCATTGTAATACACATTCCATTTATTTTGTCTTTAGGCAGGGTTGCATTCTCAGAGTTATATACAGTACGCTATTTCTTAACTTATTTATTTTGTTAATTGGCCAATGTGGAGAGAGCCTGTGTTTTTTGTTGTTGTTTTATTTAAACTCCTCCCATTGTGGGTCAGTGTATGTGATTTTGGCTGCAGTTTGCATCAAGCTGGTAAGACATTGCTCTGCCAATGGAAACTAAAGATTTACCAAGGAATTATCTGCAGTACCTTTCCCGTAAAGAGTCCATCACGTGTAACATTGCCTGCAGTAATGAGGTGGTGGAGTGGAAAAGTCCCGGACCATCCACACCACACTGTACAATATTACAATAGTAAAATTTATACCAGGGGGGCAAAAAATATAAATACATAAATTATTTAGTACTGTACAAGTAGAAGTATACAAGTGCTTGAACTTTTTAACGATATTGCGCCTTTAACGGTAAATTACCGGTCATAAATCTACGATAACGAAATCAAATATTTACGATACCCATAGAATACCATTACGGTAGTTCACTACCGCATGGTATTTTATGACCGAGCATTCGTTAATTAACTAACATTCGTTAAATAATGAGCGCTCAGTCGTAAATGTATGACCGCGACCCTACATTAATTAACCCGCAAAAGAAGCAATACGGTGGGTTTATAAAGATGACCCCTTGTAACATCCCTGCCAGTGTTCCCTTTCTTGTTTTAATCACGTGTCTTGCCTACCAGCAAAACTGGCTATCCACCTAGGGGTTTTCATGAGACTGTACCAGTGTAAACTTTTATTGCCTTAACATAGGCAATGCCAAACTTGTCCTATTTTTTAAATTTTCTTGACTTAGGACCAATTAAGCTGTGACAATGTAACTGTACCCAGTAGCACCCTCACCCCCTCACACTTCAGTCAGCTTGTACCAGTCACTGTGGGCAAACTTCAATGTAGTAGTCACCATGGGCAAACATATATGTACCTGTCGCCATGGGCAAACTTTTATGTACAAGACTCTGTGGGCAAACCTATGTACCAGTCAATGTGAGCAAACATGAACAATTCACTGTGAGCAAACACATGTACCAATTACTGATGACAAACTTGTATGTTCCAGTCATGCTGGGCAAACTAGTATGTACCAGTCTGTGTTGTGGGTACTTATATTTACCCGTTCACCAAGCGTTAAAGGTCAAGTCGGCCCTAATAAAATACTTTTTATACAATGTAGGGCACCCTCACCCAACCGCCCTGTCAGAATGTTAAAAAAAGATTTAGGGCCCTATTTATAAAGTACCGTTGTCGGTATTGCTAAAATAACGATTGTTATAGTCTATAGCGATCTGTATTTTACAATAACGAACGTTATTATACGATAGCGATCGTTATTTTACGATATCGCCATCATAGATTTTTATTTTAGGGATACCGATAACGGTACTTTATAATTAGGGCCCTTAGAACGTTATTTACAGCCCCTCGATCCTCCGGCGCTCTTGTCCAGCTCACTGCTTGCCGGAACTTGCAAGCAGGGGCATAATGCAGCCTCCTCTGTGATTGGCTGAGAGGCAGCCAATCACAGAAGTGGCTGCCATCAGTGGAGAGTGAGGCAGGTATGAAGGGTGGTTGGGGGCAGGCAGGCATACCCTACACTACAGAAAACCCTTTTTTTTACGCTAGGTGGATGGATAATTATGGATGGATCTGGATGGTGTGTGTGTGTGGAGTTCACCAGCCAGTGTAAAGTCAGCCCTCCAATTTACCAGCCAGTGTAAAGTCAGCCCTCCAGTTCACCAGCCAGTGTTAGTCGGCAAGTTCTTGTGAAGGTTCTCATTCATCCAGGTCATGGTATATCTGTTGTATTAATTTGGATCAACTGGACTTAAAAGAAAAAGTACATGTACATCCCATATTTAGCAGGGTCTCCACGAAATTAAGAAGAATTTTTAAAAAATGCCGTATCCTTGTCTGCTTTATACCAAACAACACACTTAGGGCCATATTTATAAAGCTGCAGTATCGCTTTTTAGCGATACCACGGGTTAGTTAATTTACGATCGCGGTCGTAAATGTACGATCGTGATTACGCAGATAGGTTTAACAATCGTAAATTTACAATACTGATCGTTAAAGTCCTGGTATCGCTAAAAAGCGATACCGCAGCTTTATAAAATATGGCCCAATTGGTGTCAGCAATTGGTGCATCTGAAAGACCCAATACCGAAACATAAGAAGAGCGACATCATACATGCAGCTCAGTGAAGACTGCTCTGATGGTGGATTAAGCCTAGTTTGGGCCCCTGGCTGTAGTATAGATAAGGGCCCAATACATATACATGTGACATGAGTAGCACAGAGCAAACTTTTTTGGCCATACCCCTTTCTCCACCCACTTGAAGCCATGCCCATTGGGTACAGAAATAGATAAGTAACTATAAAGTCACTTAAGTGAAATAATAAACTGCGTAATTTATGGCATCAATTTTTTCCGGTGATCACCATGGGCTCTTCTGCAGCTCAGGGCCCCCAGGGAGACCAAACAGCAGCTGCACCAACGTATGGCCCAGCACAGAAGAGCCAATTCCTGGGGTCAGGACTCAGCCATGTACAGGAGGGCTTCTAGACCTTTTGGCACCTGAGCCAAAATTTTCAAGCCACCTCTACATTTTCATGCCACAAAAACAGGAGGTGTGACCCATGGGTGTGGTCTGTGAGGGTGGGTGTGGTGGACTAACTAACAGTGTCTGGTGAACTGCAGAGTTCATAGGTCAGCAGCCACTGTTAGGCCAGCCCACCAGGTAAACAGCCACTGTTAGGTCAGCCCTCCAGGTAAACAGCCACTGTTAGGTCAGCCCTCCAGGTAAACAGCCACTGTTAGGTCAGCCCTCCAGGTAAACAGCCACTGTTGGGTCAGCCCTAACAGTGGCTTTTAATTGCTGCTGTATCTCTGCATCTCAAAAGTGCCGTCTGAGCTAAAATGCTCACTGGGCCTCATGGGAGAGGAGGCTCTGGCCGTGTACTTGCATCTTAAGGGAAAAGGACATACCTTTGAAGATTGTAATGTCAACATCTTGGCAAAGAAACAGAACTGGTTCAAGAGAGGTATCAAGGAGGCCATTTCTTTATGTGAAAATAAAGAAACCAAGCCTGAATAGAGGTGGGGGGTTCGGCACCAACTGTCTGCCATGTACAATCCTGTTTTGACACCTTACGCTGGGAAGTTTCGTCAATGCAATCTACACCTTGCATTTAGAAGGTCCCTAACACCTGGCTGTCAAGCCAATCGCATGACTAGCAAAACATCTTAAAGAACTAAACTTTAAGTCTGGTTGATCTAACTGAATACAACAGACTAACTCCACAAGCCACATCCACCTCCACAAGATAGGCCCACTTTTTCCCCACACACCAGAAGAAGATACAGAAGCAGCTTTAAATATTTGTTTCAGGTGACAAGAGTCAAGGAACGCTCCTGGGATGGGAGGGTGTGGTGTGTGGTGTTTCCTTCCTGAAATAAAATGGCAATGTTTTTCCACATAACATGACCTACTTACTAGCCTAGCTTCTCATTGCACCCCCTTTCCCACTCTTTTCCTATCCTGCCTTCCCAACTAATCCACTTCCTTTGGGGCCTCCTATTTAATGGCACCCCTCCCCCCAGATACGCATGCTCTAGGGCTCTCTTAAAGACTAGTAAGTACAATGTTACAATAGTGCAGGTATAATATGCATAAGCATAGTGGTAATCAGAAGAGAAGGAAAACTACAGATTCTTGTGAAGGTTCTCATTCATCCAGGTCATGGTATATCTGTTGTATTCAGTTAGGTCAACTGGACTTAAAATTTAGTTCTTGAAGAGATTGCTCTAGTCATCTGACTGGCTTTCTCAATTCAGAATGACTTTTACAAGAATCTGTGGCAATTATGTACCCTGGAAAGTCCCAATTAGCATATGACAGCCAGGTGTTAGGCACCTTCTGATTGCAAGTTTTTGATTTCATTGAGGCTGAGAGGTGTTATAGGAACTGCCCAGGGTAAGTTTTCAAAACAGCATTGTACATGGCATGTGTATACACATTGTTTGTCGCGGGTTGAGCTGGTGAATATATCAGTAAAGTAGAAGCATACTCATATGTGAGGATTTTGTGATTTATTGTGTTCAATGTGAGAAACACACACAACTTTTTGGGGCTGTTACCTGTGTAACCTTTTTGCAAAAGAAAATACAGGGGAGCACACTAATTATGGTGAATCCAAAATATTTATTTGTGAAAACAACAATAATGTTTCGGGATGCCCTGTCCCTTCCTCAGGTATAACCAGAGTGATTCAAACCTCACACATTTAAACCCTAGAGCCCCCACCTACAGACCATATTGAGTGACAACCTAGGGGCCCAGAATGAAGCTCCCATTAAAGTGCATACAATAAAGTGGATAATTATAGTACATGGGGTCCACATTCAGGCTTCAATTAAAGTGCAAACAATGACGTGCATCAAACACTGAATATACATAGTCCTAATACAACAATATCATACTTATAAACAACATTATATAATATATCGTGACCAAGTAAAATAGTAAAACACTAGACCTAAAATATAGTGACATGTAGCAGTGTAAAATCTGTTTAAATAAGCATGTAAAAAGACAGCTGTGACATAAATATAGTAAAATCCCAATGTGATACAAATGTATAAAATCTGTGATTTAAAACATCCACTGAAATTTGTGGAAACATTAATAAAGTATCAGTACGTAAAAATGTCCATTTAAACCATCACAGAAAATTACTTATATTTCTGTCTTGATCCTGTAGATGGCAGTATTTTGCCTAGGAAAAATGCACAAAATTATACAATTATCCAAACTAAACCAAATTCTATAAAATCAATTAGTAAATACTCTGTAAAACTGGTTATCGCAGCTGAAAGGCAGGTACCTAGGACTACACAAAACTATTTAATCCTGATTCTTCATTCATATCTATAGGATGTAATGTCTGCAGTTTATCAATCAATCTAGCTTCTTGTCTTATAGGGCTTTGCTATAGTTCCTGTAACCTGGCTTGTCAGACTATTTGTTCTGAGAGGAACACATTTAATAAATGTAACTTGCAGGGTTACACTGATTACAAAGTGTTGCATTAAAACATGAATTTTATTCATTAGAATAATGTCAACCAAACCATCAAGTGAACAACCTTTTTGGGCAATTGTCTTATGTTTGTACATGGTGTCATAGACACCGTAAAGAGATCTCTGTGGTCAGATTGTGTAACGATGCTTGGGGATAGCTCCTATTATTCTTCTGTTGTAGAATTGCTCCGCCTCTCCCCCCATCTTTTCTTCATTCAAACAAAGCAGCTGCACAGTCAGTGACCAGCAGCCTGTCTGTCCGGGAATCTTTAGATAATTGGAACCATTGTGCATCATGCTGCATGTGTGCTTAATAGACGCCCTTTGAATCTTCACTGATCTGGCACAGAAATACTTAAAGCTTCATACACACTTGCGATCATGGGGACCAACCTGCGATGCATAATGCGTATGCGCTGCTGATAATTGTGGCATGTATGGGAACTTTGTCGGGCTTGTTGCCAACAAATTGCCCATACATGGCATGATTGTCGCCCGAAACAGCTGTTCTTACACATTGTGTGTCACGGATCTGCCCCCTTAACACCCGTAATGACATCCTTATCAGACACAGAGCAAGAAGCTGTTACCATCTAGTTATCTAGTTTCCTGGATCCTCTCTGTATACAATATAATAATCTTGGCCAAGTTTTCCACTCTATGCAAACACTAATCCAAGAGATGGGTTTCAAATGGGAAGGGGGCACCAGGGGAGACTTGCTTATTGCATTAAAATGGCTAGAACCATCCCTGTATGTGTCTATAAAGCTTTAAGCTTCATAGACACGTACAATCCCATGATCGGTATTGGTGTGTTTATGGGCCCCCTAACTTATTTCTTACACATTGTTTACATGAAACAATTAAAATACAATGTAAAGGTTCATACACACGTGTGATCGCTGGTGCCGACCCGCATCTGACAATGTATACGAACAGCCTGTGTATAATTGGCCCGTGTATTCGGCCGTTCGTCTGGGGATCGTTGCCCAATCCGCTGGGCAGACCTCCGAACGAGCGGCCATTTCACCCGATAAAGTGCCCGTAAACGGGCCGATTATCTTCCGAAATGGCCGTTCATGCACATCGTGCGTACGTGTGTACGAACCTTAACTCATGTAAACAAATGATGACACACTCAGTGCAAACCTTAGGTAATTGTTTGAGTATAAAGCATTGGTAAGACCTCATTAAGAATTTGTTGTGTGGCTTTGGAATCCTGTGTACAAAATCACATCTTAGAAATGGAAAGGGCTCAGAGAAGGGCAACTAAATTAATAAGAGGACTGGGGGAGCTTGAATATGACGACATTTTGGAGAAGTTTCAATTAAGTACACTAGAGAAAAGGAGTTTGCGTGGGGATATAATCACTGTGAATAAATACATAAATGTGACATACAATAAACTATCTGGGTCTTTGTTTAGCAATAGAATATGTCAGAGGACACGTGGACATCCCCTAAGACTGGACTTCAAGTTCGGAAAGGGTTTTTCACTGTGAGAACGGTAAAACAATGGAACGGTTTTCCTGTGGACGTAGTGGCGGCAGGTTCATTGGATCATTTCAAAAGAAATTAGAAAACAAGGATGTTGCAAGTTACTGGTATTGATACATAAAGTTGGAGTTGATCCAGGAATATTTCAGATTGCCACTTGGAGTCAGGAAGGAATTTCCCCTTTAATTTCATTTTTTTTGCCTTCCACTAGATCAACAGGAAGGATGTGTGGGTGTTGCTGAGTAACCTGAAATACTATACCATACCTTCAGGGGCACTAAGAATTTAAAGTCAATGGGCGATATTTATAAAGGATCAATAAGGGAAAACTCGGATATCAATCCTTTTACCGCAATCATTATTTTATATGGCGGCCATTGATATTAATGATAAATATGAAAATTACTGATCATTATTAATCATTGCCAAAAAAAGCGACTGTGGTAGTCTATGGGCCGATATCAGGTAGCAGTAATATACTGTGCAGAAACGATTCAATATTGGTTTTTCTGCAATTTCTGTGAGATTTTTAACACCAGCTAAAAGCCAGTTAAAGGGTATCTCTACTGCTAAATTTTTTTTGCTATTCAGTATTGAAGAACGGGAGGTAAAGGAGCTGCGTCTTACATTCCATTCTGCAATAAAACCTGCAGGAGCCGGGAGAGAAGGTAAGGAACTTAGCCGATTACTTGCTCCTCCACCACGTAGTCTGACAGGTCCCGACTGACTCTGTATTCTATACGCATGCACATCGCACTTGCGCATAGAGTACAGAGTATACCGGTACTAACATAGTGGATAATGCACTCCTACTGTAAATTATAAGGATCCCAAGGGTCATGTGACCCGAAACGTCATACCTGCCAGCTGTACATTTTTGCCATGATGAGCGTTTTTGGCCGATAAGAGCCTTTATTTTAATGATGATGGAAATAAAGTAAAAGTTTTTAAGAAAGCAAGTGCCATCCTATTTACCTTTGTTGCTTTGGGCGAAACTTCTGGACATTGAGGCTGATGTAAGAAATTCTCTCACCCACCCCCGCTCTAGATACTGGTTTAAGGCACAGAAGAAGGCCAGATCCAGATTTCGGAGGCCCTGCCCCTGCACTGCTCTACAATGGATGGACTTAATCTTTTGTGCTGCCCCTGGTGGTCCTAGCAATGACACAAGTGCCCGAAGTTACTGACTGTAAGTGTTATTTGCAGCCAGCACGGAGGAGTGGTGGTGAGAGAATTTTTGTCCAACTCTGCTTGGGATCTGTCAGAGGACATGGCGGGGGATCAATCGGGTAAGTAGCTTACCTTCTCTCCTGGCTCCGGCAGGTTTTATTAAAGAACGGGAGGTCAGACACTGCTCCTTTACCTCCCGTTCTTCAATAAAACTGAATACCAAAATTTTGATTATACCAGTGGAGATACCCTTTAAGCAATTTAACTAATAATTTCTCAGTCCATAAATTTCCAGTTGCAACTTAGAGTTAGGAAGGATTATTTCCCCCTTCATAGATCAACATTTAGGCAGGAAATGTTCGTATCGCTGTGTAGGTTGGACTAGATGGGCGTATGTCTTTATTTAATCTCCAATACAATACTATACTATAATATCCAGCACTAATAGGGCAATTCTATATCCCCCGCTATCTGTCTGAATTCTGTAAATCCCATTACCCCATGTGTTATTGATTTTAGGGTTTTAAACAAATTTTGCTGTGACAGTGGCATTTCTAAAACTTTTTCAATATATCGCTGCACTACCTTGCAGCTCAAAACCCAATGCCAATAAATGGAGCTGCGAACTGCGAGTCTTACCTGAGCAGGATTCCGCAATGCAGTAAGTCTCACAAAGCAGTTTACTGTATTGCGGGATTGCAGTCAGGTAAGTAATGCTCAAAATAACATCGCTCCATTGGTGTCTATTCCAGTTTTCAGCTTTCCCGAATACACTTCTACACACTTGGAAATGGCTGCTGGGACATCATTTTTTTATAGTCTGGGGCCAGCACATGCAAATGAGCAATCTTTATCTATGAGAGCCATGCAGAGTTCAAGGGTCAGGCAGGGCACTATGATATAAAAAAGACAGAACTGGAAAAATGTATAAAATTGCATAAAAAAGAGCACTTTTTTTGCCCATCTTTACTATTTAGGAATTGTCGTGAAAATAATATTATTGCCTTTAAAGTGTCTTATTATCATAGCACTTAAATGTTTTAAATGAATCCTAAAGCACCACTTGAGGGCAGCAAACAACAATGGGAACAAGATAAGCTTTCCTTACAACTTTAAAAATATATTCTACGTTCACACTAGGGGAACTTGCGATTGAGTGCAATGTACCCCAGTGTTATCACAATGCACTGCCTAATGTTTTAAAAGGCACCGCTGTGCGCTAACGCACAAAATTGCTGCAGTGCGTTCTTTACAGCTCACAACATCACTGCGAGAAAGGGGGAATGGTACCATTCACTTCTATTGGCTATGTGATACACTACATGAAATCACACCGTAACGCACCCTAGTGCCATTTAATATGCAGGATGGAAATTCTACATACCGTACATATAAAAACCTGCAAACTCACACACCAATATACCTGCAAACTCACACACCTGCAAACTCACATATAAATATACCTGCAAACTCACATATAAATATACCTGCAAACTCACATATCAATTAACCTGCAACCTCACATATAAATATACCTGCACACTCACATATAAATATACCTGCAAACTCACATATAAATATACCTGCACACCTCGCATATAAATATACCTGCAAACTCACATATAAATATACCTGCACACCTCACATATAAATATAACTGCAAACTCACACATAAATATAGCTGCAAACTCACACACCTTCAAACTCACCACACATAAATACCTGAAAACTCCACACACCTGCAAACTCACATATAATATACCTGCAAACTCACACACCTGCAAACTCACATATAAATAACTGCAAACTCACATATAATATACCTGCAACTCCCATATATATCCTGCAACTAAATATACCTGCAACTCACATATAAATATACCTGCAAACTCACATATAAATATAACTGCAAACTCACACATAAATATAGCTGCAAACTCACACACTTCAAACTCACATATAAATATACCTGCAAACTCACATATAAATACTGCAAACTCACATATAAATATAACTGCAAACTCACACAAAATATAGCTGCAAACTCACACACCTTCAAACTCACACATAAATATACCTGCAAACTCACACACCTGCAAACTCACATATAAATATACCTGCAAACTCACATATAAATATACCTGCAAACTCACATATAAATATACCTGCACACCACATATAAATATACCTGCACACTCACATATAATATACCTGCAAACTCACATATAAATATACCTGCACACTCACATATAAATATAACTGCAAACTCCACATAAATATAGCTGCAAACTCACACACCTTCAAACTCACACATACATATATCCTGCAAACTCACACACCTGCAAACTCACATATAAATATACCTGCAAACTCACACACCTGCAAACACTATAAATATACCTGCACACTCACATATAAATATACCTGCAAACTCACATATAAATATAACTGCAAACTCACATATAAATATAACTGCAAACTCACATATAAATATACTGCAACTCACATATAATATAACTGCAAACTCACTATATAACTGCAAACTCACATATAAATAACTGCAAACCACATATAATATACTGCAAACTCACACACCTTGCAAACTCACATATAATATACTTGCAAACTCACATATAATATACCTGCAAACTCACATATAAATATACCTGCAAACTCACACATAAATATACCTGCACACTCACTTATAAATATACCTGCAACTCACACATAAATATACCTGCACACTCACATATAAATATACCTTCAAACTCACACATAAATATACCTGCAAACTCACACACCTTCAAACTCACACATAAATATAGCTGCAAACTCACACACCTGCAAACTCCACATAAATAAAAAAAAAGTGGTACTCTGCTTGTGATATCTATAAATAAGTTTACAAATGATAACTCAATAACCCAATAATATAACATATTTAATATCTGATAATGCATAAAATCCCATAAATCAATGTAAGGCCGGCCAGCCACAATAGTAATAGGTATATTAGTCCCTATACAAAAATATACATATACCGATATATACTCTATAAATATCTCGCAATACCATATAATACGTATAATATAGGTAAGAACATAAATATAAAGAAATCTCAATATAAAGTTAAAAATATATCTATTTGACCAATGTCTATATTCAATCGGAAAATAGTCACTCCTGGTGGTGGATGTAGAGCAATTAGAATCAAGGTGAGTAGATAACTAGAGTCCCGAAGGTGTGCGCACACCAATAAAACATATAGTTAATCAGGAATGTGAAAGCTGGAAATATGTACAAAAGGAGACTTATACTGCACCGTGACCCCTATGGTGATTCGATGGTAAGCGGCCTCCCCCGAACCTAATTATAAGTCAGGTCCGTGGCTAAAAAGCAACTTGGGATCCTTATGCATCAGCTGACGGATAGGTCCGTGTACCGGCGTATGCCCCAGCGATATATATCGCACTTATCTGTGTAAGTTCGGGGCGCTCCAATTAAAAGTTAATCACTCGGGTCTGTATGTCTCCGTTGTTCCCAGCTTTCCTCAAACCCCGGGTAACCACGTCACGCAAGACGTAGTGGAAGTGACGTGGTTACCCGGGGTTTGAGGAAAGCTGGAAACAACGGAGACACATATAAATATACCTGCAAACTCACATATAAATATAACTGCAAACTCACACATAAATATAGCTGCAAACTCACACATCTGCAAACTCCCACATAAATATACCTGCAAACTCACACACCTGCAAACTCACACATAAATATACCTCAACTCACACACCTGCAAACTCACACATAAATATACCTGCAAACTCACATATAAATAACCTGCAAACTCACATATAAATATACCTGCAAACTCACACATAATATACCTGCAAACTCACACATAAATATACCTGCAAACTCACACATAAATATACCTGCAAACTCACACATAAATATACCTGCAAACTCACACATAAATATACCTGCAAACTCACATATAAATATACCTGCAAACTCACATATAAATATACCTGCAAACTCAAACTCCATATAAATATATCTGCAAACTCACATATAAATATACCTGCAAACTCACACATAAATATACCTGCAAACTCACACATAAATATACTTGCAAACTCACACACCTGCAAACTCACACATAAATATACCTGCAAACTCACATATAAATATACCCAAACCCACACATAAATATACCTGCAAACTCAATACATAAATATACCTGCAAACTCACATACAAATATACCCGCAACCTCACATACAAATATACCCGCAAACTCACATATAAATATACCTGCAAACTCACATACAAATATACCTGCAAACTCACATATAAATATACCTGCAACCTCCCATACAGATATACCTGCAAACTCACATATAATATACCTGTAAACTCACATACAGATATACCTGCAAACTCACATATAAATATACCTGTAAACTCACACATTAATATACCTGCAACTCCCATCAAATATACCTGCAAACTCACATATAAATATACCTGCAAACTCACACACCTGCAAACTCACACATAAATATACCTGCAAACTCACATATAAATATACCTGCAAACTCACATATAAATATACCCAAACTCCACATAAATATAACCTGCAAACTCATATAAATATACCTGCAAACTCACATATAAATATACCTGCAAACTCACATATAAAAATACCTGCAAACTCACACATCAATATACCTGAAAACTCAAACTCACATATAAATATATCTGCAACCTCACATAAAATATACCTGAAAACTCACATATAAATATACACCCCAAACTCACATATAAATATACCCGCAAACGCACATACAAATATACCCGCAAACGCACATACAAATATACCTGCAAACTCACACATAAATATACCTGCAAACTCACATACAAATATACCTGCAAACTCACACATAAATATATTTTCAAATGCAGATAAAAAAAAGATATGAAATTCTTTAATTTTATGAGTGATACTGAGAGTTGTGAAGAAAAATATAATACCATTTTTTTGTTTGCCCATTCTTGGACATACATAGGTACCATATTATATTTCACCTCAAGTAAAAAAACGGCGAATCACCTTGTCGCCAAAAATGTTGAATCACCGCACACCTTGTCTTGGTTGGTCTCTCTCCCACTGGACCGTCTGCCAGTATAATCATATATATAGAAAAGAAGGAAGAGGACTCACATGCAGTTAAATCTGCAAACGTTTATTGCTGTGACATGTTTCGGGCATCAGCGTGCCCTTTCTCAGCACGGCACTGGGGAATAGATAGCGTCTCTCTGTGCATCTACCTCTTAGTGATTTGTATGAGATAATAAAGAAACACATACAGTCTACATCTGGAGTACACAATTTGTCTGTTTGCCACAGTATACTATAGCACCCAGCATATCTAGGCTTGTTATCCATTCATGATGAATTCAGGATCCTTTTCCATGTTACATGAATGCACATTTCCACAATCATTATTGTCTACTTAAAGAACAATTATTCTTACCTCAGCCCAGATCCTCATCTTTCCCATGTAATACCAAGGGTAAGATTCTGAACTGCAAGGTCTTTACCCAAGGGTTTAGCCTGCAGAAAGCAAACAGAGCTTCAATACTTTTTGCACTCCTGTGGTCTGAGCAATAGGAAGACGCACTGTGCAAGAATATTCCTATTGGTGGTCTCACCCCTATAGGGGTGAGAGGTAAAGGTTATTGAGGTCCTTACCCTGGGTCCTTTCATAGGGAGGAAGTGGAAAAGGCATAATTGTCCTGTAAAGCAGCAGGCTGATAGTGACCAATGGAAATTTTCAGTCAGAAATGGGCAGTGGCGTCGCTATGTTAAAACATTCAGGGCATGTGCCCTGGATCTTTGGGAAAATGTCCTGAATATTTTAACACAACTTACCTAATAGAGGTGCCCCAGTAGTACTCCACAGCTGCGCGATGACATCACCACGCACGTCGGTGGGATGACTTCATTGTGCAGCTGCGTTGTACTACTGGGAATTTCTATCCCTACGCTGCCTCTGCAATGACTCTGCAATGAATTCTGGCCTCCAGCTGATAAATGGGTAGGTGATAGCTTATTAGGCTATAACTTACCCCACTCATTATATTAGTGGAGGCAGTGGCAGCATTTGGTATTATTATAATCTGCATATCTAGTAGTGCACATTACTAAATGCTGCCACTGCCTGCACTAATATAATGAATTGCTCTGCACATGGGGTAGGCAATAGCTTACCCCAGTATATGATGAAATTTCCCATTTGATGCCATTATGTGATGAAATTCCCATGGCTACCTGTATGTAATGAAATGCCTATGGCTACCAGTATATAATGAAAAACCCATGGCTACCAGTGTGTAATGAAATTCCCATGGCTACCAGTATGTGATGAAATTTATATGGCTATCAGTATGTAATGAATCGGCTACCAGTATGTAATGAAATTCCCATGACTACTAGTATGCAATGAAATTCCCATGGCTACCATTATGTAATAAAATTCCCATGGTTACCATTATGTAATGAAATTCCCATGGTTACCAGTATGTGATGAAATTTCTATGGCTATCAGTATGTAATGAATCGGCTACCAGTATGTAATGAAATTCCCGTTGCTACCAGTATATAATGAAACACCCATGGCTACCAGTGTGTAATAAAATTCCCATGGCTACCAGTATATGATGAAATTGCCAGTTTGCTACCAGTATATAATCCAAATGCCAGTTTGCTACCAGTATATAATGAAAACGACAGTTTGATACCAGTATATTCTGAAACTGCCATTATGCTACCAGTATAATGGAATACAGTGCCTCTGTGTCATTAATTTGTGTATCTCTGTCTACACCTTTTCTCTCTCTCTCTATTTCTCTTTTTATTTATAACTTCCTGGCTGTGTATCTATCTTTCAGTTTGTCTGTCTGCTTGTCTCTCTATCTATCTCTATTTACCTAGTGGGTGTGGATTAATTGGGGCTTCACATGGCACATAGAGTGACTGAAGGTGCTCCTCATCTTCTCAGACCATAGAGACGCCCCTGGAAAGGAGTATCCTGTGGCCAACAGTGAAAGTTACTGTGGGATTGGTTTCTTTTAAACTTTACTCATGGAACATAATTGGCCATGTGTGTACCCAACTTTACAATATAAAACCTTGCCAGAGGATATGGTAAGATCATTTTGAATGGGTTGGGAGATTTTTCCCCCCAGCCTACTGGGCCAGTCCTCCCCTGTTGTCCACCCTTAAAACAAAAAACTGGTGACTTGTCAGTTATCTCCCCTCAACCCTAACTGCTATTTTTACCAATTTATTTCATGCATTTGTAACCAGATATGTTGTTTTTTTTATGAAGGGGTTGAGCTTGATGGACTGTTGTCTTTTTTAACCCACAATAACTATGTAACTACAGAGTGTATGCTTACTATTCTGAACCACTATGTTCTCTTCTATAGAATGAAAAAACATCTATGTAACAACAAGAGAGCACATAACACTATCTAATGGCTAGAGTGCTAGATAATGTAGGATTTGTGCCACACATAAGTGTTTGTAGCTGTGTTATATAGTATTGTATATAGTACTGATCCCCATAGAAATTACCAGGAAATAGGTAATTATTATGGAAATTGAAAATGAATTGTAGCTGCCTGCTCCCTTAGTATTTCTGTAATTATGGATTTACATCCTACCTATGTTGTTTTTTTACCTCGAGATGAGAGCAAAACCAAACAGCAGAATTGCATAAATGGGATCATAAAGGCTTAGATGTATGAGAGGATAGATGTGTGTTTACCTTTACTTATATAGCTCCACTTGAGGATAATACAACACTGTTCAATAATTCAACACATCAATTTCAGACAAACAGATGGGGGGGGGAAGTAATACATAAATAAGATATAAAAACTTAAACAACTAAACAGATGTCATAATAAAAGTCTTTGGGGCATACCTGAAGGGGCCCGGGCCCCCCGTGAGTTTGGGGGCTGGGCCCCTGACTCCCTCCTCCCTCCACGCAGGTCCCTGCAGTATTCACCCTTTTTAAAGAGCTGATCACGCGTATGAAGAAAACATACCTGCGATCAGCTCTTTAAAAAGGGTGAATACTGCAGGGATTTGGGCTTGTGGCGGGCCCTACTACCGTCCGGGCCCCCCCAATCTAGGAGCAACTAGTTACCAATGAAAGGTTTTAAGGAATATTGACAAGTAGAAAAAAATTATCAAAACCTCCAGATTTCCAAACAATGCTGCGCTGGAAGCAAATCAATATAAAATGAGAACATCCGATTTTATTGGTGACATACAACTTTCCTTTTTTATTGTAAGATCTAAGCTACATAGCTACCTTCAGAGCCAGCCAAATTATAGAATAAATAGACAATAATTAGGCATTGAATTTTTACTATGTTTGCAATAAATGAGTTCCAGGGTATAATTTAATATTCTGTATGTCTGGAGTTTGAAAAAGGAATAAAAATCTGGAAAAAAACTACAGAGTGACACTCGCAAAGTGAATGAATATAAGGTGAACCACAAGTCAGTAAAATGTTTCTGGGGGAAACGTACCCACCTACCTGAGGTATTGTGACAGTGCTGGATTCAGGGGCGTTCTTTGACCTTTTGTCACCAGAAACAAATATTTGAAGCTGCTTCTGTAGCTTCTAGAGGTGTGTGTGGAAAAAGTGGGCCTAGCTTGTGGAGGTGGAGGTGGTTTGTGGAGTTAAGCCTGTTGTATTCAGCTAGATGAACTGAACTTGAAGTTTAGTTCTTGAAGACATTGCTCTAGTCATCCGACTGGCTTTCTCAATTCAGAATGACTTGTACAAGAATCTGTGGCAATTATGTACCCTGGAAAGTCCGAATTAGCTTATCACAGCCAGGTGTTAGGGACCTTCTGATGAAAGGTGTGATTGCATAGTGGTGATTGCAAGAGGTGTTATCGACCTGCACAGGGTAAGGTGTCAAAACAGCATTGTACATGGCAGACAGTTGGTGTCGAAGCCCCCCACCTCTATTCAGGCTTGGTTTCTTCATTTTTACATAAATGGCCTCCTTGACATCTCACTTGAACCATTCCTGTTCCTTTGCCAAGATGTTGACATAACAATCTTCAAAGATATGTCCTTTATCCTTAAGATGCAGGTACACGGCCAGGGCCATCTCCCCCATGAGGCACAGTGAGCATTTTAGCTCAGATGGTACTTCTGCGATGCAGAGGCGAGGTGGCCAACAGCAGCAATAACATTTTTTAAAAAAGCGTTTGCATGCGCCCTTGCAAAAGTTCCTGCTTCCGGTCCCAGACAGTGTGCCTCACCTGTCTCCACCTGCACTTGTGTGCCTCTTCTATCTCCACCTCATCTTGCCTCAGAAAGTGGGCAAACTTGTATGTACCTGTCAGTCACAGTTGAAAATTTGTATGTGCCAGTTACAGTGCAAAAAAAATGTAAGTAGCAGTCACAGTGAGCAAAACTGTGCCAGTTACAGTAAAAAAAACTTGTGCCAGTCAAATTGGGCGAACATGTATGAACCTGTCAGTCACAATGGGCAAACTTGTATTTGCCAATCATAGAAGGCAAAATTGTATGTGCCAGTCAGTGAGCAAATTTCCACATGCCAGTCAAAGTGGGCAAACTTGCATGTATCACTCACAGTGGGCAAACTAGCATGTGCCACTCACAATGGGCAAACTTGCATGTGCCACTCATACTGGGCTATTATGTGTATCAGTTCAGCAGTGTGCATCTTACCCCTCAGAGGAAAGACGGCTCGGGCTTCCAAATTCGGCAGGTCCGCTCTGCATCAGCGCAGCCGTTTGTTAACTCCAATAATGGTCCATCTCACACTAGGTCGCTGTGACCAAGTGGCACCTTCCCCTGTATCTGATTGGATCCTCCACTCTCTTCCACTGTGCCTGGCCCAGATATATACCAAAGGGTCAGATCCACTTACCTCCATAGACACACACCAGCCTGGCCTCAGGTGGCAGATAGCAAACAACTATTGAAGTCCTACACATGTTTCGCTCTTAAAATAAACTGTGCGGGGCTTCCTCAGGGACTCGCAACTGGTTCTCCTTCTTGTCTTTTTATCCCCCAGGGTATTCTAATCATACCAAATCGATAACATGTAGCTGATTGTGGGCTGTTCCCTAATTAAAGGCATATTCAATACATGAAATTACTGCAAGTTATTAACTTTTATATGCTGCACATTGTAACGTGTCTGCATAGTAGTCTGGGTACCTATTTTCAACCCAGGTTTTTGTTACATATTTAATAATTTCTTATAAGCCTACACAATCTTACATTTGTATCACCAGCTATAGTTGATACTTTGTACATCCCTTGGATGGGCTGCTTTTTTAGTATCTGTGAGCGGTAAAACTGCACGTCAATACTGATATATGAACATTTGCAAAGACTCATTATTCATTAATATTAACGGTTATTTTACCACATTTATCCTATACATAGCGTGAAAATGAATATTCCTCATTTAAACCATCAGGGGCTCTAGTGTCTAATTTTAGTATCCAATCTCTTTTTGTAGCAGTTTCTTTTTCAGATTGCATTAGACATGTTTTAAACCACACATTCTTACTTATTGTGCCTCCATGTTCTTTCCAGATATGTTTAGCCACACTATTCCTGGAATCTGGATTCTTTATTGCTCTTATATGTTCCTGAAATCTTGTTACCAGGCGGCGCTTTGTTTGTCCCACATATAGTTTAGAGCTTTCACACTTTATACAGTATATTACTTGGCTTGTCTGGCAGTTGATAAATGTGTTTATACCCATTTTCCTGTAATTATTTTACATATTTGCATATATTGCATCTACCGCACCTATGCACGCTAATGACTGGGCGACCACCCAGCATCTCTCTCACCACCACCCTACTTGGTGGAGTGTAGTAGCTATGCACTAGGGTATCTCTAAGGACTTTTGCCCTTTGTGCTACCATACTTGCTTTGGGGTCAAGTTGCTTGTCCAAGATTTGAGGAACATATAAGAGCAATAAAGAAATACTTAGGCTACCTAGCCTTGTTTTTTGTTATTGATTTATATATTTTTATCCTGAGCACCACCATTTATATGGTAGTTGGAACCAAACACCATACTCCCATTAATTAGGAGATGGTATATTAACATGTTCCAACCTCATTGTATAATATAGTCACAGTGGGCAAACTTGCATGTGCCAGTCACAGTGGGCAAGCTTGCATGTGCCAGTTACAACGGTAAAACTTGTATGCGCCAGTCAAAGTGGGCAAACTTGCAAGTGACAGTCATAGTAGGCAAACTTACATGTACCAGTCACAGTGGGAAAACCACCTTTTGAAGGTAGTAAAGTTGTCATCTTGGACCAATTGGATGAATCGAATTCTTATAGGGGTGGCGATTTGAATAACAAACTCTTGATGCTAGAGCAAAGGTATATTTTTAATTATAATACATCCTTTCCTGGTGGTTTAAATAATAGGATAGAGTTACATCCTTTTTTCTAGAAATACATCTATACCTTTTGCCTGTTTGGGATTTTATTGGTTCTCCCCCTGGTATCAACATTCGTTTGTCCCAAGGTTTTAAATAAATCGACCAATTAATGTCTTGTCATGCCTGATGAAGTTTTCTCTTAAACGAAACGCGTAGCATGCTTTGGTCAGGGCTAATACCCTGCTTGTAACACTGTTACTTTATTGGTTGTATTTTGCAACATTTTTGATATTTGTATCTGTTTTATCTAATTGATGATTGTGTTTTGTATCACTAGTTTGTTTCCTGTCCTTAGCTGACGATCCTAGCTCTAGACACCTGGCCTCCTCCCTGCACAGGTTGTGAAGAGATCTTCCCCCAGCTGACCTGAGTTACCATGTGATTAGATCTTTGGACTGTGTTGGTGGTGAGAGGACCGTACGCTGTTCGGTGGTGCTACGGAGTAGTAAGAGCCTGACTGGTGTGAGTCCGTCTAGGGAGTGTGACCTACCGAAGCGAGGTACGCTAATTTATATCTGGAACCTATTTGATCTGTTCGTCCGTGCGAGGAGGAGTTCCGTTGTTTGGACTGGCTGTTGCATCCTTGTGGGGTTGTGGAGGTTTTTGGTGCTCTTGCTCGTGCTGGCGATCATAAGCTCTTAGGACAGGTAGATATAGACCGGTATTTATTGCTAAAAGTCGTTATATCTCTTGTACTTTTATGAATAGTGTTTGTTGACTGTTTGTACCTGCACTGTGCTGTTTTTATTAGGAACATTCCTGTATCACTATAATAAATTTTGCATTTGGTTTTTATTCCCTGCTATTAGTCACAGTGGGCAAACTTACACGTGCCAGTCACAGTGAGCAAACTTGCACGTGCCAGTTACAATGGGAAAACTTGCATGTGCCAGTCACAGTGGGCAAACTTGCATGTGCCAGTCACAGTGAGCAAGCTTGCATGTGCCAGTTACAACGGTAAAACTTGTATGTGCCAGTCAAAGTGGGCAAACTTGCAAGTGCCAGTCATAGTAGGCAAACTTGCAAGTGCCAGTCATAGTAGGCAAACTTACATGTACTAGTCACAGTGGGAAAACTTGTATGTGCCAGTAACAGTGGGCAAACTTGCATGTGCCTGTTACAACGGGAAAACTTGCATGTGCCAGTCACAGCGTGCAAACTTGCATGTGCCAGTCACAGCGTGCAAACTTGCATGTGCCAGTCACAGCGTGCAAACTTGCATGTGCCAGTCACAGCGTGCAAACTTGCATGTGCCAGTCACAGCGTGCAAACTTGCATGTGCCAGTCACAGCGTGCAAACTTGCATGTGCCAGTCACAGCGTGCAAACTTGCATGTGCCAGTTACAGTGGGCAAACTTGCATGTGCCAGTCACAGTGGGCAAACCTGCATGTGCCAGTCATAGTGGGCAAACTTACATGTACCAGTCACAGCGGGCAAACTTGTATGTGCCAGTCACAGTGGGCAAACTAGCATGTACCAGTCACAGTGGGCAAACTTGCATGTTCTAATCACACTGTGGGAACTGGGCAGACTTGTATGCACTGGTGGGCTAACCTAAGAGTGTCTTATGAACTGGAGGGCTGACCTTATTTTGTCTCTTGAACTGGAGGAATGACCTTAAAATGTCTGCTGAACTGGAGGGTTGGAGGGTTCAGCAGCCACTGTTAGGTCAGCCCTCCATTTCAACAGACACCGTTATTTCAACCCTCCAGTTCACCAGCCACTGTTAAGGAAACACTGAATGGTGAACTGGAGGGCTGACCTAACAGTGTGGATTAAAACTAGTGAAGGTACTCAATTAAATCCACCTAGGGCACATGGGAGAGAATGTCCACAATTTTAAGAAAATGCATTAAAACATTCATACTTAAAGTATAAATAAATAAAGTTATCCGTGCATTAAAGTGTCCAATAAAGTGCCTAATGTGCAGGAAAATATTTTCGATATGAGCTTAGTCAATTTTTTCTGCTTGGTTTTTGCTTGAGTCTCATTCTTGTACCTAACAATCTAAAGGGACAAGTGCAACAAAGTGGATAACAACCTAAAATGACTGTCTAGAGTATGAAATAAACATGTTACTACTGCAATCCAGAAAACAAGTTACTGACTGGAAAGGCAACAAATAGGAAACAGAGATGCATTCATGATCTTATAGTAGACTATAGTACACACATATAGTGACACTATTCTGTATAAGTACAGCAGTATACAAATGTACAGAACAGGGAGATAGACACATGGTTCAAATTGTTCTAAAAACATGTCCATTTATCCTCTTCATTCATGCCTACAGGGGCATGGGAGTTAAGTCGATCAATCCAGATAATTTCTCTTTGCATAAGGGACATTTTATGTTTAACCTCTTTGTTGTCGTTCGACTACGTCCAAAACATACCACTTTAATTGTGCCGCTCCATGCTTTTTATCACAAAAGTGTTTGCTGACAGAAGTTTCCTATTTTTTATTTGCATCTTTGTACTTGGTTATGTTCCTTTTGTTCCCCCCAATTCTCAATCTAATGTCTTTTAGTTTTGCCTACATACCCCCAACCACAGAGGCATTTAACCATTTGTAGGAAAACAGGAGAGAATGCCAAAACTGGTATGTTTCGTTCTGTTTTCGGATTTACAGATCTCAGGGGAAAAAAACGAAGATCTGAAAACAGAACGTCACTTTGGGATTTCGAACCGCATTTTCGATAATTATTGAATGTACAGGGTTATTTTCAATAAACCTCAAACGTTCAATAACTCTTGAATACGTTCGGACACTCCTTTCGAGTTTCAGATCGTATTTTCAAGGATTATTGAACAAGGATTACCAAAAATACCCTTGTACATTCGATAATCATTGATAATGCGTCCCGAAGTCCTGAAATTTGAATGATCTGGGCTGTTTCAGACAGAACATTAAGGGGCATATTTATAAAAGTCTGACTTTTTTGCCAAATAATTAACGCCAAACATCGCAGCGAAAATAGCGCCGTTTGGGGCTTTGTTTCGCCTTATTTATAAAAAAGCGAAAAAAACACACTTCGCGTCTGAAAAAGGCGAACGGGAGTGATAAAGAGCGAAAAGTATCACAGCGAAAACTTAACGCATCTAAGATGACTGCATTGCGAAAGCCATTCAAAATGCGAAAAGGCCACTATAACAATCTAAACCCAAAAATGTCCACCTCACATTTACAAATAAGTAACCCATGTCTTATTTATCCAATCCATTTATAAATTCTAATTTGGAATACAATTCAATTTTCCACCGCACATTCGCCTTCCTCATGTGCGGTCGCTTTTCTAATGCGCGTTCGCCTTTCTAATGCGCATTCGCCTTTCTAATTTGTATTCGCCTTTCTAATGCGTGATCGCTTTTCCAAGACATCCACCATTATAATGCGGCGCAGTCGACTTTCTAATGTGCGTTCGCTTTCTAATGTGCGTTCGCTTTCTAATGCACATTCACATTCTAATGCACATTCACCTTCCTAATGCGCAGTCGCCTTTCTAATGCATATTCACCTTTCTAATGCACATTTGCTTTCTAATGCATATTCACCTTTCTAAGGTGCGTTTGCCTTCGTAATACGCGTTCGTATAAACGCGCTTTCATCAGCTCATTAGGCAAAAGAGTTTTCTTACCAATTTTTTTTTCCTCTTCATTCTCCCAATCTTCATTTCAAATATAGTATCAATTACATTAAACAGTTTACTAGCCGGTAACTATGATTGTGTTTTTCACTTCTTGTGCTACAAATTTGACCGAATTAAAAAGCATCAACAGTGAACTAGAAAGGGAAAGTTTAAGTATAAACTTTGAATTTGGCTTGAAGGGCTGCATTTTGGAAGGTAATATGTGTGTTTGCTGCAGATCTTAAAACTCAATAATTGGAATGATGAGTTTGTAGTGAACGCTTATTTGGGACAAAAAAAACTTTTGTGTGTACCCAGCCCAAAGTGGTGCTAATTTTGATCCAATCAATCAGAAAGCTAACATCTGATTGGTTAGGGCAAAATTAGCGGCATTTTCAATGATAATGATTTTTGATCAAAATGTATTTTTTTTGTCTTTAGTTACCCTTTAAGTATGGCTGCCACAGTAATGGATAAGTAAATCAGTAGGTGTGTGTTTCTGGGTCTGGTTGAGGGGGTATGTCTTTTTTGTATTTACAACCATAAAACTATATTTTATTGAGGATAAATCTAAATTTGTTTTTTTGATTTTAGTTACCCTTTAAATATGGATAAGTAGATCAGTAGGTGTGTGTACCTGGGTCTGGTTGAGGGGGTATGTCTCTTTTGTGTTTACAACCATAAAACTATCTTTTATTGAGGATAAATCTAAATTAGTTTTTTTGACTTTAGTTACCCTTTAAATATGGCTTCCATGGGAATGGAAAGGTAGGTCAGTAGGTGGGTGTACCTGGGTCTGTGTGGGGGGTTGGGGGTATCACCATTTGTATTTATGACCATGAAACAAACTGTTTTGAAATATCCACATTTGAGGATTGTTACCATTATAGTCTATGGGAAAAAATGTCCGGAAATTTGCTGATAACGCCGTAACGCTTCCGCGGATTCCTTAGCTAGAAGATAGCACACTTCTCCTATATGCCCCGCACCTCTGTACTGAATTTCATGTCTCTAGCTCAAAAACTGTGGGAGGAGATACGGTCCAAAAAAGCGGAAGAATAAAACGGAAGAAAAAGAAGAAGAAGAAGAAGAAATAGAAAGAACAGTAATTTGGCTTTTTCAAGCCAAATTAACTAGAATTGAATGGGAACCCTATTTAAACCAGCTTATCATTGTGAGTAGAGAACATGTCTGAGGAGGAGGTGTAATTTTAGGGGCACTTTCCAAAGCTTGCAGCAACTGCAGTGCTCTATGTGTAAGGTTGGAGAGAGGCTACATGGAGGACAGGACAAGGAACATGTGTCCTTTATTTTTTAAAAGGAGATTTAGTCATCTGTACCAGCTGTCTGATGACGAGGTTGTTTGTCACTTTACACTAAATTGCCCAGCCATACTGGAGCTTTAGAGCAAAATGGGCGATATGTTTGAGCCCAGGATGAGGCAGATCTTACAGTTTCATGGATCCAGAAAAAAACAAGGACCACCTAGTTGTCCACCTTCCTAAGGCACAAATACAAATGCATGAGCATGTATTGCGTGTGAAAATAAAAGCGCAAAAACACCACCTTCTTAGGCAGAGGCCACACTGCAACGCACAGGAATCGCACACCAAATCGCGAGCGCTATTGCACACAATTGTGCACGCGATCCTTGTGCGTTTGGCGTTTGCGCGTGCGATTTCACCTTTTTTGGTTATGGAAATGCATGCATTAACGCACCAAAAATGGTGAACACATGCATTAACCAAAAGACAAAAATGAAAAATTTATATCTCTCATAGATGTGTTCAAAAAACTTGTATGACAATTTGTATGAATGGCTTTTGTTTTTTGTGCATTAAAAATCATGAACAAATCCAAAATCCCAACAGACATGCTAAAAACATGCCTTTTCGATAAAAACATGCCTTTACGCCACCTTCAGGGTCGCGCTAATATTCCGCTCCATATAAAGCGAAAACACACTTTTCGCTTTTTATAAAACGCGTTATGCCTTTTCGCTCCATTTTCGCTAAAATTACCATTGCAATGTAAGAAAAGGGTTTTAGCGATAGCTCGCGGAAACGTTTTCGCCATTCGTTAACACTACCTTTATAAATCGCGTTAACTGGCTTTTTGGCGAAAAACCACGCGAAAAGCGAAAAGTTTTCGCAACTTTTCGCTCTTTTATAAATACGCCCCTAAGATTTCGGAACCAAGGGGTTCCATGTCTGACCTGGATCTCATCTCTAGAAAACAGTGGGGGTTCCTTAAACATTTTTCCAGATTCTGGGTCTACTTGCAAAATGTGCCAGTTTCTTTTGATCACTTTTGAATTTTGGAGATAGTGTGTTGTAAGTGGACACAAACGGTATTCTATCCAAATTTCTGAATTACATTTTTTTATCTAATAAGTCCTCCTTCTTTAGACACATGGCCTTTTCTGCATCTTTTAATAGTAAGTATTTAGAGTAGCCCTGTACAAAAAGTTGATATTGTGGAAATAATAATTGAGGGTGATTTGGCAATTTGGTAAATTTCATTAAGCGGGGCACCAAGATCAGACACATCTCCTTCCCATATGAAAAGATATCATCAACGTACCGCACGTAATGATCATTCTTCTTGCTGTTGTTTAAATATGGCCACAAACAGATTGGGGGGCACAATTGGCGCCCATACTAGTAATAAAACAATAGAAAGTGGACTTCACACAGCACTATGAATCCAGTGCAATTTTATTGTGCAACATGTTTTGAACTTGCAAACTTGCATGTGCCAGTCACAGTGGGCAAACTTAAATGTGCCAGTCACAGTGGGCAAACTTGCATGTGCCAGTTACAGTGGGCAAACTTGCATGTGCCAGTCACAGTGGGCAACAACCTGCATGTGCCAGTCATAGTGGGCAAACTACATGTACCAGTCACAGCGGGCAAACTTGTATGTGCCATCACATGGGCAAACTAGCATGTACCGTCACAGTGGGCAAACTTGCATGTTCTAATCACACTGTGGGAACTGGGCAGACTTGTATGCACTGGTGGGCTAACCTAAGAGTGTCTATGAACTGGAGGGCTGACCTTATTTTGTCTCTTGAACTGGAGGAAACCTTAAAATGTCTGCTAAACTGAGGGTTGGAGGGTTCAGCAGCCACTGTTAGGTCAGCCCTCCATTTCAACAGACACGTTATTTCAACCCTCCAGTTCACCACCACAGTTCGAAGGAAACACTGAATGGTGAACTGAGGGCTGACCTAACATTGTGGATTAAAACTATGAAGGTACTCAATTAAATCCACCTAGGGACATGGGATAGACGTAAAACATTCATACTTAAAGTATAAATAAATAAAGTTATCCGTGCATTAAAGTGTCCAATAAAGTGCCTAATGTGCAGGAAAATATTTTCGATATGAGCTTAGTCAATTTTTTCTGCTTGGTTTTTGCTTGAATCTCATTCTTGTACCTAACAATCTAAAGGGACAAGTGCAACAAAGTGGATAACAACCTAAAATGACTGTCTAGAGTATGAAATAAACATGTTACTACTGCAATCCAGAAAACAAGTTACTGACTGGAAAGGCAACAAATAGGAAACAGAGATGCATTCATGATCTTATAGTAGACTATAGTACACACATATAGTGACACTATTCTGTATAAGTACAGCAGTATACAAATGTACAGAACAGGGAGATAGACACATGGTTCAAATTGTTCTTCTTCTCACCCTCTTTCAAGTACCCAATGCAAGGAGCTAAACTGCTAGATCCTCATCTATGGGTTTTTCCCAATTCTGTAGAATCAGCCTGCTAAATTTTGTTTCCACCACTACAACAATCCAGCATTTGATCAGTGGGAAGGCAGTATATTCACATTGGTCAATCCTGTCATAGTCTGGGACTATGACAGGGGGAGCCTGTATAGTGTCTGACTTTGGAAGGCTTGTTATTCAGAGTTAGGTAAGATCCAGGGGTGAAAATCACTTTAATTCACCCTGGGTACTATTATGTGTGAAGTGAGTATGTCTTTTTTCAGGGTTTAATTACCCTTTAAATTATCTAATGGCTATCTTTAAGCTTATATGAAAATAGATTCAGTTTATATTTTTACATATGGCGTCTTCTAAGCTATAGATAAGATGCAAAAATGTATTGTTTTCAGAACAATCATAACGATCTTTCACAACTAAGATAATTCATTAATTATAACGAGCTTTAGGTCCACATTTCTATGTTCAACTGAGATCTGTTGCCAAGGTATGGCAATTATTGCTAATCATTTTCTTCTAAAGTGTATCTGGAATTAATTATCACCGTGGAGACATGGAATCCCTGTCCCTTACATTTCTTACTGTGGGTTAAGGATCTACCCTCATTCAAAGGATTCAGTCAACTGACCTATGTAAAAAGTAAGTCTAGGATAGACGTCTATAGTTAGTTAACTGCTTTTGCTTATTTGAATTAAATGTGGAAAAGCAACATTATACCTGCACATAACAATTTTATTGGCCTATTACTGCTTGCTCTTTACTATGGCTAAATTGCTAAAATGCAATTGTATTTAAAAGGATATTTTATTACAAGATCAGCAACCCAATGTCATTTATGAGAGCACTGCCACCTATGCTATATTCTCCACAACAGAGTGTCCAAATAGATCTTAAAAGGATGGAAATTTGTCACCATCAGGTACTTAACTGCAGGGGTCCAGGCCCCCCACAAGTTTGGAAACTGGGCAGAGAAGCGTGATCAGCTCTTTAAAACACCAGAACCAAACTGGCAGAAATTCTGGTTTAAAAACAGCTGTTCATGGAGCGTTTGGAGAGGGGATCCCCCCCCCCCGCAGTTGCCTTATAATTGCCCTTATTAAAGATGCACCTCAGCCACAACCTCATCACATTTCGCTTCTTGTTTAGTCTAGCCTAGCACCATAGCTCTTGCTTTGTGTGCTGAAAGTCTCGGCTTAATGTTTTATATGCTAGAGACTGACTTTCTGATTTCAAGGGAGTATTGGTGTTGGGAAAAGCCAGACACCAGCTATTTGCATATACCCACGCGCAGATAATTCCTACCTTTTCTTATAAAATTCTCAGACTTTGCTATGTTCAAACACTGAATTTTCCATAAACTATCATTGGCATTGGTACACCCTGGTACATATCATGAATATTCATTGCATCACAAGCATAGTGCATACTCAAAAAATATTAAAAGATTTCTTGACCTGTACAGATAATTATCACACAAGGGTTAATGTGTGTATCACGCCAGGAACACGTTTTCCAGGTGCAGTCATTGCATTACCTTATTTTAGTCAAACACATTTTAAAGCTTGTAAATATGTCAGGATGCAGATGATTTTGAAATGATAATTATAATGATCAGATGCACAGGAGTGTGAATAAGGGTATTAAATGTGCTTTTAATTCCCTATGTAGAAATTCTACTTAAAGAGGTAACTTTACTTTTAACTGCATTAAATGTCATCTTTTTGTCTTGCCCGTTGCAGTGATATAGCAGTCTATTTATAGATATCATTAACCACAGCAAAGAAGCAACAAACACACATTCATATGTAGAAAGTACAAAGATATAAAGTATAGCATGTTACTGCAGCTTTGATTCCCATGTATCATTTTCTTCTCTTTGTTTTCATTTCATTCCAGAATTCCAGATTATATTATTTTGAGATCATATATATATATATGCTAGCAAAAGTGTGCCCATTGGTGCACAGTGGAAATTGTGTGTGTATGTTTTCCACGTGTATTGTGAAAAGGTGTATACAATAGAAATATATGCGATTTCAAACTACAGCAGCACTATTGATTTTGCACTTGATATTCATTAACGGCATCATAGACATCTGTGTCAAAAATTGTGACGTATCAGCCTACAAGCCCTTTCTTAAGCAAAAATCACAGATAATCACTCGATAATGACAAGCAAGTTAATACAAGTCTCAAACATGAAAAGGATACATTTGAAACCTTGCTGTGGGGCCCTGTGATATCTAGCTACATCCCTGGCCACATGATAAAGTGCCTATTCTTGTCCCTAGCATCTCCCTGTCAGTTATATAAGTGGTAATGGCAATACTCTGGGAAAGACTGCTGGCACTGAAGGGTAGAGATGTAATGTGGGTTCGATTAGAACCCAGTTTGTAATCGAATCTGAGGGTTTCGAAGTCCTGACAAAACGTTCGGAACTCCTGAATTTCACGGAACCCGAATTTTCCGAATTTTCGATTTTTATCAAAAATCGAAAGTAGATAATTATCGAAAACCGAAAATTGAAAGTAGATAATTATCAAAAATCGAAAGTAGATGATTTTCGAAAATTGAAAGTAGATGATTTTCGAAAATCATGTAAAACTCAGATTTGATTTTGAAAATTGAAAGTAGACAATTTCGATAATCAAAAGTAGCCGATTTTCGAAAATCGAAACTCGAACTTTCGAACTTTCCGAAAATTACGAAAATTCAAAAACGAAACTCAACACTGAAAGTGTTATTGCTAATACTCTTGAAAAGTCTGCTGGCACGCTGCTGAAGGGTTTGTGAATCCCGGGGTGAGGACCTAGCGGTTCAGGTCCTCACCCTGGGTAAAAGTTACTACATGAAGATCTGGAGCGGAGGGAAGGTGAGTATAATTGTCCTTTAAATTAAAGCAGATGGAGACCTAGTGGATATACTGTCTAAATATGCTGTATCCAGCCAGTCTCAACAGAGATTATGATATACATTTATATTATATATATTTTTTTTATACATTAAAAAAATGAATAAATATTGCGCCTGAAGTTCCTTACCTGACCTGGTCCCTCCCTGCTCCTCCTCTGCGTCTGACTGCCACATCACTTCCTGGTTGCTGCTGTCAGTAAAGGCACAAAGTAATATCATGCCCAATCAAGTTCGAAACAGGAGCAGGAGGTGGCGCCTAAGTGACAGGGGACTGGGTCAGGTAAGTGTAAAGGTACTTAATTGCCAACAGATTCTTGTACAAGTCATTCTGAATTGAGAAAGCCAGTCGGATGACTAGCGAAGAGAACTAAACATCAAGTCCAGTTGATCTAATTGAATACAACAGATACAAGGGCTACTATAGAAACATAAAGATAACCCAGAAGTCTCTCCTACCTTTATTTTTATGGGACTTGTCTTCAGTTACCTCACATACCAGACATGAGATGACCGAGCAAGTTAAGGAATGTAGATATAGGGCTGTCTCTCTGTACTAAGATAAGGTAGGAAATTTAGAAGTGAGGTCTGCAATCCACGTGTCTCTGAATAATATAAACATTTCACATAGTCTATGATCTGAGCATCTGACAAAGGTTATCACTGCAGATGCTACATCTGTCAGAAAGATTGTTCCCTAGTAGTAAAGGTGAAGAGATTTTACAGTGTTTAAATCTGAATATCTGTAATATTAAATGGAAGTTGAAGACTGGACTGACATTGCAGGATACACAGCTGAGAAAAACGATACCAGCATAGTAACATAGTAATTGAGGTTGAATAAAGACATGCTTCCATCAAGTCCAACCTTTTAACCCTACCTAACAGATGATCCAGAGGAAGGCAAAAAAAACCTTCCTGACTCCAAATGGCAATCGGAAAGTATTCCTTGGTCAACCAGAACTACAGTATATGAATTATACTGTATATTTTTTAGTTTTTGAAACTTATCTAGCCCACTTTTAAAGCTATTCAATGGACTTGTCATTACCACATCAGCTGGAAGACAGTTCCATAGTTTCACCATTCCCACTGTAAAGAAACCTCTCCTAACCTTAAGATGAAACTTCTTTAACCGTAGAGCAGTTAATAGTTACCCTGAGGTATGTGCAATAAAAACACATTTACAGTAAATGACTGCACAATAAAATAGCATAGGGTAGATGGATTACAACATGGAGTACAGAAGAAACTGAACCTGATGGCATAGCATGGAGCCATAGTCGTCAGGAGCAATGATCATCAGGATTACCCCCTAATCAACATTCTTTACCTACCACCTGGTCCACAGGATCATGACCAGGATGCAAGCACCCAGAGCATGATTCTGTCAGTTCACACCATGATGACAATCCAGTGGACAAGGTTGGAGGTGATAGACAGCAGGGTAACAACACACTGGTCACCACTCCTGGCTTTAGCTGCTGTGAACATCAAGCAGTTTTCTAAAACATGGGGTATAGAGGAAGGGGTAAGGATGAGCAGAGTAAAGCAAGTCTGACATGCACATTGATAGTGAGGACATGATAGAATCATAATTAACGTCACTTGTGAATGGTTTTGTGGTTGTAATTGAGTGTATGTGGGATTCTGGCTTCTTTGCTGGGTTGAAGGATTGTATGGTGTTTTATGGATATGGGAACATAGAATGGGATTGTACCTTGTGATGGGTTATGGAGTAGGTAGATAGCTGTAGGGTGGATAGTTGTATGGTGGGACAGACGGTTAGCTCCACTGTGGGACAGGTGGGTTATTGGAAGATGGCCCAGGTGGGTAGCTGCACTGTGGGGCAGGTGGGAAGCTGGAAGGTGGCTCAGGTGGATAGGTACCCTGTGGGGCAGGTGGGAAGCTGGAAGGTGGCCTAGGAGGGTAGGTGGTACAAGTCCATTGGCAAGTAGATGGGCTGGACTTTCTTTTTTACTAGCCATGACATCAACAATTGCATCTAGCTGACTATTTATGTGCTCATCTGCACCCCCCTTTTTACTGTGAGATTTATATCTCTATATTTATTGGATATAAATATATAAATCTATATACTGTTCTTTTGGGGTCGGTAAGTAAAGAAACCACACTGATAAGTATATGAAAAATGAATATATATCTGCACATTGTGGCAGGATTACCTGACAAAACCAAAAAAAATTCCACTCTGCACCAACGGACACACTTTTGCTAGTATTACAATATATACATTATAAAAGACAACTTGTTAACATTAGTTACCAAAGAAAGTATACTTCATTGTGAGACTTGCTCTTGTCCTTGCCTGTATCCATCAGATCCCACGTGGCATCCTCCTTTAGTGGCTTTCACCTTGTCCCCAGTCTGTGTCACCAGTCTTTCAGTAGTCTGAAAGCACCACCCTTTAGTCCATAAGACCCTGTCCTTTCCACCAGAAGAGCCTTTATCAAAAGAGCCTCACCCTCCTAGTCAAAAAGAGCCTTCCTAGTCCAAAGAGAGCTTCCTGTACTGGATTATACCCCAGCTTGTATACCATTTACTGTTCACTTCTCCCACAGTAACCCTGATCAAGCATATCTTCCAAATATGGGCAGTTGGCTTTCCCTTCCTGATATAAACGCATAAAAAACATTTGATGATTTCTTACAATGTTTTTTTTGGCTTTGGGGTGTACTGGTTTCTGTACTGGTGAGAGGTGTTGGTGGCTGAGTCACATCAATCTCATCAAGATGTGAAGGGGCTTGGAAACAAGTTCGAAAATTTTCTGCAGGTGATACTGCTCATCTTTGGTGGATTCTAGATTATTCTCAATTCTGTATAAATAGATGACTTGTAAAGACACATGTTTAGAACATAACAAATTATGTGCAAAGATAAATGTATATGAACTCATGGTCAAGGAAGCATTGATCTACGTAGAAAGCCTAGCATGCTTGTATATTTATAGGGTTTCCTTTGCGTAGAGCCTGAGACACTTTGGCTCTCTTTCTCCTCCATTCTTAGTTCTCCTCCATTCTTACCATATGCATATTTTCACGCACTTAGTGGCACCTATTTTACTTACAGCAAGTGGACACAGTTACGCTGCACTTTACTATGAATTTCACCTAGGGAAGTCGACCATCCCAAAAATAATTTTGACCACCTGCAAGCTGATCTGGAAGGAGCTGAGGCTATTCTATTTCCTTGTCTGCAAAGATGGGAAGAAATCAGTCTTATGTTTTGGAGCCGGCACAACTTCCCCTAACTGCATTGGTGCATTGTATGGCAAACATGTCCGACTTGTAACGCCACCTTTCAGTGGCAGCAAATATTATAATTATAAAAAAAATGTTGTTCTAATTATCTAATAGCAGTTGTGGATGCAGATTATAAGTTTACTAATATAGATGTCGGAGCTTACGGCAGTACCATTGATGCCAGTATCTTCCACAGGAGTAGATTTGGGAAGAAACTAGCTATGCACAAACTGTACATTCCCCCACCCCCAACCATGGCCAGGCACTGATGATCCATACTACACACATATATTTGTTGGTGACCAGGCCTTTGCCTTGTCTGAGCATGTGATGAGGCCTTTCTCCCAAAGGTCTCTTTCTCATGCAATAAGGATTTTCAACTACAGGCTGAGCAGGGCGAGGAGAGTGGTTAAATGTACTCTTAGGATCCTTGCCAACAAATAGAGAATACTGCATGGGGCAATACAGATGACCCCAGAGAATGCAGTGACAGTGGTAAAGGCATGGTAAAGGCATGGATGGGAGGGTGTCAGCTCTACAGAAGACCTCAAGGACCCTCTACCTACTATAGTTATCAATGGCCCTAGGCCAAAACCCAGTCAATTACACATCATCTGATTGTTATACAGCACATGATAAACTGCAAGATTGCTTCAGTCATTCAAAACCTTAATTACATATAGTCACATAGTGGTAGTGAATTGTACCATGTTAGCCACTGATGAAAGTGGAGATAAAATAATTTTAGTTAGCCAATAAAAGGTATTATTTTATATCCAAGATCTCTTCGATCTAGTCATGTAAAAAAAAAAAAAAAGCATATATAAAGCATATGCATATAAAGCATATATAAACTTCCATCCAGCTATCCAACAATATTTCATACCTCTAGCTTGCATTGTGATGTGACTTGCTTCCTCTCAGTCAGTATGCAGGTGCTCTGTGATCTTCTGCCACACTGCATTGTTGACCTTGCTGTCCTTATAATGTTTGTGACCTTGAAAAAGGACAATCAGGTCGTCATTGGAGAAACAACCTGCTCATTTTCTGGCCATGCTTGCTGTAGCGTCCTCCATGATACAGGAAATTACATCAGCAAGCTCCCAGTGTATTTGTGTGTAAAAATGCAGTAAATCACTATTTATGCATGTTTTACCACGTATTTTCATTGGCGATTTTGATCCTCCGTAGACTTTCATTGAGTGCGATAACGTGATAAACTGTTGCAACGCATGAAAACGCCGTGTTGTGAACATTTATATGGCCCCCAATGGGAATTCGCTGTATTTAGTAATTTTTACCAATGCACGCTTTTATGCAAACCCTGAAAAATTAGATAAATTGTGCATAGTGTGAATGAGCCCTAAATGGTTCTGTGCTGAGTGATTGCAGTTGAAAAGATATAGGGATTCTAGTAGATAGATTCAAGGGAGAAAAATATTATTCTAATACACTTTAATAAGTGTTTGTTTTTTTCCCCCCTCTCTTTCTGCTCTTGCACTAATTGGTGTGGGGGTTGGGGCCTATTAGTTAAATAGGATTCACAGTTGTTGGGCCTGTGGTTTGGACCTAACAAAAGGAAGTTTCCTGTGAGTGAAACAAACTTGTGAGTGTCCCTTTCTCTTAAGGACCTTGATCTCAAGGACATAGAAAAAGAAGGACACTTAATAATTTGATGGTTGTATGGTGTGTGTGAAAGTTTGAAAATAGGAATTGTTTGAAAGTTTGAAAATAAGGATTGTTTGTACTGTTAAGGACTATGTGTGCAGGACTGAGTGTGCAGTAAGCAGACTAATCTTTCTTCTTCCAGTTAAAGGGGTGTGCTGGACTTCTATATTCTAGTATTGTACCTGTTTTAATCACAAACAGGCTGTGAAAGGGTTAATAAGTGTTTGGTTTTTTTTTTTCCCTCTCTTTCTGGCTCTTGCACTAATTGGTGTGAGGGTTGGGGCATATTAGTTAAATAGGATTCACAGTTGTTGGGCCTGTGGTTTGGACCTAACAAAAGGAAGTTTCCTGTGAGTGAAACGAACTTGTGAGTGTCCCTTTCTCTTAAGGACCTTGATCTCAAGGACATAGAAAAAAAAGGACATTGAAACAAGAAGGGCAATTAAACAAGGTTTGTGCGTCACTGTGTTGGTGTGGTGTATAAGAAGGGACAGTTTTATCAGTACCATGCAATGTGCATCGTGCCACATGTATGGGAACCTGGAGCAGACGTTCCGGGGAACCTATGTCTGTGTCAGGTGTGAGTGGGTTGCCCGTTTGGAAGCTGAGGTGGAGAGTCTAAGGGGGCAGCTTGCAGCATTGCGGGGATTGGCAGAACTGGGGGGTCAGCAGGCACTGGCTGGGGCCAGTATAGAGGTGGGTGGAAGAGGGACAAGAATGGATGAGGAAGGAGGTAGTTTTGTTAGGGTTACTAGGGGAAGTAGGGGAACTGTGTGTTGCCTGCCTGGTGCTAGGGTTCGGCATGTGGTGGATCATGTAGACAGATTATTGGGTGGGGCCGGGTGTGACCCGGCAGTCTTGGTTCACATTGGTGCCAATGACAAAGTTAGAGGTGGAGGTGAGGTCCTTAAACATGATTTCCGAGAACTAGGGGCCAAGATAAAAGCAAGGACCTCCAGGGTAGTGTTTTCAGAAATACTACCCCAGCCACGTGCTAAGCCAGGGAGAAAGCGGGAGCTTAGGAGCATTAATGCGTGGCTAAGAGAGTGGTGTAAGGAAGAAGGGTTTGGGTTTATTGAGAACTGGGCAGACTTTGCTGTTGGCTACAGGCTCTTTAGTAGGGATGGGTTGCACCTCACTGATGGTGGTGCAGCTGTTTTAGGGGAGAAGATGGCTAGAGGGTTGGAGGAGATTTTAAACTAGGTTTGGGGGGGAGGGTATTAGCAGTCTCACTGGGATAGATAGTCCAGGAGGAAAGCAGGGTGTAGATAGGCCAGTCGTGGGCGGAAAGGGGGGTGGGGCTAGCATAGGGGATAGGGAGGCATGTGTATTAAAGTGTACGAATAAATTACAGGATCATAATCTAAAATGTATGTTTGCAAATGCGAGAAGTGTGGCTGACAAAATGGGTGAATTGGAAATGATGGCATTGAATGAAAAGTATGATGTAATAGGTATAGCAGAAACGTGGTTAAACAGTTCTCACGACTGGGCTGTAAATATAGAAGGATATGCCTTGTTTAGGCAGGACAGAAAAAAAGGAAAGGGGGAGGAGTATGTGTTTATGTTAAAAAAGAATTGAAGCCAAATTTAAAAGAAGAGATAACTGGTGATATGGATGATAAAGTGGAGGCAATATGGGTGGAATTAGGCAACAGGAAAGGGGGTAATGTCATTGTTGGTGTCTGCTATAAGCCGCCAAATGCTAGCAGAGAGGAGGTGAGTCAACTTCATATGCAGTTGGCAAGGGCTGCAAGTTTGGGGAGTGTGCTCATTATGGGGGACTTCAATTACCCTGACATTGATTGGTGTGGTGGAACTGCCATCACAGAAAAAGGCGATGAGTTCCTGAATTTGCTGCAGGATAATTTTCCTACTAGAAAAGGAGCTCTGTTGGATCTGGTAATATCTAACATTGTGGAGCGCATTATAGATATAAAGGTAACTGGAGGCTTAGGGAATAGTGACCATGAAATAGTGGCATTTGGACTTTGTTATCGAAAGGAAAAGTGTGCTGGGTAACAAAGACATTTAATTTCAGGAAAGCAAATTTTCCCAGGTTAAAAGCAGCTCTTCAGAATGTCAACTGGGATAATGTATTATCAGGTAAATGTACTGAACAGAAGTGGACTGTGTTCAAGGGGATTTTAAGCCAGTATAAATTTATACCCTTGGGAAATATGTAAATAAATGTAAAAAAAATAAATCCGCGCCCATGTGGCTTAATTCTGATGTAAAGAGGCAAATGGTAAGGAAGAAAAAGGCATTTAAAACCTTTAAGGCTGAGGGAACGGAAAGGGCCTTTAGGGATTATAAAAACTGCAACAAGGAGTGTAAGAAAGCAATCAAACTAGCTAAAATTAATAATGAAGTTAGGATAGCTGAAGAAAGCATCACTAAGCCTAAACATTTTTTTAAGTATATTAATAGTAAGAAGATGAGGACTGAGAATGTGGCACCATTAATTAATGGGGATAAGTTAGTTACGGAGGATGGCGATAAAGCAAATGTCTTGAATAATTTTTTTCCCTCTGTATACACTATAGAAGATCCAAGTACAGATATCATAGAGTATAGTAGCAATAATGGTATAAAAGATTCAAGTGCACTTTGGTTAACCGAGGATATGGTACAGAAAGAACTAAAGAAGGTTAATATTAATAAATCTCCTGGACCGGATAAAATACATCCTCGGGTACTTAAGGAGCTAAGTTCAGATTTATCTAGGCCATTGTTTCTTATTTTTGCTGATTCCCTCATGTCCGGGGGTGTGCCTCTGGATTGGAAAAAGGCTGATGTTATTCCAATATTCAAAAAGGGTAGTCGTTCACAGCCGGGTAATTACAGGCCTGTAAGTTTAACATCAATGGTGGGGAAGATACTGGAAAGTTTAATAAGGGAACATGTTCTAGAATATGTTTCAAGGACTGACATTATAAGTAGTAACCAGCATGGATTTAGGAGGAATAGATCTTGTCAAACTAACTTGCTTGGCTTTTATGAGGAAGTAAGAAGAAATGTAGACTCTGGTATAGCAGTAGATGTAGTTTACTTGGATTTTGCAAAGGCTTTTGATACAGTCCCCCATAGGCGACTAATGAATAAGCTAAGGTCTGTTGGTCTGGGGAGTCACATTTGTACTTGGATAGAAAATTGGTTAATGAATAGGATGCAGAGAGTAGTTGTTAATGGGGTTTCATCATTATGGACTAAAGTGCTAAGTGGGGTGCCACAGGGTTCTGTGTTGGGGCCGCTTCTATTTAATCTATTTATTAATGATTTGGAAGTGGGTATTGTCAGCAAGGTTTCTGTGTTTGCTGACGACACAAAACTTTGTCGACCATTAAAAAACTTCAGAGGATGTGCAATCGTTGCAAGGGGATCTAGATAGATTATCACATTGGGCTGCTAAGTGGCAGATGAACTTCATGTTGATAAATGTAAGGTGATACATTTTGGACTTAAAATACTTGTGCTACTTATACTATAAATGGCTCTGTGTTAGTGAATCCCTGTTGGAAAGGGATCTTGGAGTTTTGGTGGTAAACAACTTAAAGGTAGCAAGCATTGCCAGGCGGCAACAGCCAGAGCCAGCATGGTATTGTCTTGTATAAAGAGAGGTATGGATTCAAGGGAGGAAAATGTAATTCTCCCTCTTTACAAGCATTGGTAAGGCCTCATTGGAATATGCAGGGCAGTTTTGAATCCTGTGTACAAAAAGGACATCTTTGAAATGGGAAAGGGTTCAGAGAAGGGCAACTCAATTAATAAGGGGATTGGGGGAGCTTGAATATGAAGAGAGACTGGAAAAGTTACAATTATGTACGCTGGAGAAAAGGCGCTTGGGTGGGGATATGATTACTGTGTATAAATACATTAACGGGCCATACAATAAACTATCTGGGCTTGTTCACCAATAGAACATGTCAAAGGACACGAGGACATCCCTTAAGACTTGAAGAAAAAAGGTTTAGGCTTCAAGCTCGGAAAGGGTTTTTCACGGTGAGAACGGTAAAGCTATGGAACTGTCTTCCAGTGGACGTTGTAATGGCAAGTTCATTGGTCAGTTTCAAAAAAAAGCTGGATGAGTTTCTGCAAACACATTGAGAAACAACCTGCTCATTTTCTGGCCATGCTTGCTGTAGCGTCCTCCATGATACAGGAAATTACATCAGCAAGCTCCCAGTGTATTTGTGTAAAAATGCAGTAAATCACTATTTATGCATGTTTTACCACGTATTTTCATTGGCGATTTTGATCCTCCGTAGACTTTCATTGAGTGCGTAACGTGATAAACTGTTGCAACGCATGAAAACGCCGTGTTGTGAACATTTATATGGCCCCCAATGGAATTCGCTGTATTTAGTATTTTTTTACCAATGCACGCTTTTATGCAAACCCTGAAAAATTAGATAAATTGTGCATAGTGTGAATGAGCCCTAAATGGTTCTGTCTGAGTGATTGCAGTTGAAAAGATTAGGGATTCTAGTAGATAGATTCAAGGGAGAAAAATATTATTCTAATACACTTTAATAAGTGTTTGTTTTTTTCCCCCCTCTCTTTCTGCTCTTGCACTAATTGGTGTGGGGGTTGGGGCCTATTAGTTAAATGGATTCACAGTTGTTGGGCCTGTGGTTTGGACCTAACAAAAGGAAGTTTCCTGTGAGTGAAACAAACTTGTGAGTGTCCCTTTCTCTTAAGGACCTTGATCTCAAGGACATAAAAAAGAGGACACTTAATAATTTGATGGTTGTATGGTGTGTGTGAAAGTTTGAAAATAGGATTGTTGGAAAGTTTGAAAATAAGGATTGTTTGTACTGTTAAGGACTATGTGTGCAGGACTGAGTGTGCATAAGCAGACTAATCTTTCTTCTTCCAGTTAAAGGGGTGTGCTGGACTTCTATATTCTAGTATTGTACCTTTTTAATCACAAACAGGCTGTGAAGGTTAATATGTTTGGTTTTTTTTTTTCCCTCTCTTTCTGGCTCTTGCCACTAATTGGTGTGAGGGTTGGGGCATTAGTTAAATAGGATTCACAGTTGTTGGGCCTGTGGTTTGGACCTAACAAAAGGAAGTTTCCTGTGAGTGAAACGAACTTGTGAGTGTCCCTTTCTCTTAAGGACCTTGATCTCAAGGACATAGAAAAAAAAGGACATTGAAACAAGAAGGGCAATTAAACAAGGTTTGTGCGTCACTGTGTTGGTGTGGTGTATAAGAAGGGACAGTTTTATCAGTACCATGCAATGTGCATCGTGCCACATGTATGGGAACCTGGAGCAACGTTCCGGGAACCTATGTCTGTGTCAGGTGTGAGTGGGTTGCCCGTTTGGAAGCTGAGGTGGAGAGTCTAAGGGGGCAGCTTGCAGCATTGCGGGATTGGCAGAACTGGGGGGTCAGCAGGCACTGGCTGGGGCCAGTATAGAGGTGGGTGGAAGAGGGACAAGAAGGATGAGGAAGGAGGTAGTTTTGTTAGGGTTACTAGGGGAAGTAGGGGAACTGTGTGTTGCCTGCCTGGTGCTAGGGTTCGGCATGTGGTGGATCATGTAGACAGATTATTGGGTGGGGCCGGGTGTGACCGGCAGTCTTGGTTCACATTGGTGCCAATGACAAAGTTAGAGGTGGAGGTGAGGTCCTTAAACATGATTTCCGAGAACTAGGGGCCAAGATAAAAGCAACCCCAGGGTAGTGTTTTCAGAAATACTACCCCAGCCACGTGCTAAGCCAGGGAGAAAGCGGGAGCTTAGAGCATTAATGCGTGGCTAAGAGAGTGGTGTAAGGAAGAAGGGTTGGGGTTTATGAGAACTGGGCAGACTTTGCTGTTGGCTACAGGCTCTTTAGTAGGGATGGGTTGCACCTCACTGATGGTGGTGCAGCTGTTTTAGGGGAGAAGATGGCTAGAGGGTTGGAGGAGATTTTAAACTAGGTTTGGGGGGGAGGGTATTAGCAGTCTCACTGGGATAGATAGTCCAGGAGGAAAGCAGGGTGTAGAAGGCCAGTCGTGGGCGGAAAGGGGGGTGGGGCTAGCATAGGGGATAGGGAGGCATGTGTATTAAAGTGTACGAATAAATTACAGGATCAAATCTAAAATGTATGTTTGCAAATGCGAGAAGTGTGGCTGACAAATGGGTGAATTGGAAATGATGGCATTGAATGAAAAGTATGATGTAATAGGTATAGCAGAAACGTGGTTAAACAGTTCTCACGACTGGGCTGTAAATATAGAAGGATATGCCTTGTTTAGGCAGACAGAAAAAAGGAAAGGGGGAGTATGTGTTTTTATGTTAAAAAGAATTGAAGCCAAATTTAAAAGAAGAGATAACTGTGATATGGATGATAAAGTGGAGGCAATAGGGTGGAATTAGGCAACAGAAAGGGGGTAATGTCATTGTTGTGTGTCTGCTATAAGCCGCCAAATGCTAGCAAGAGGGGTGAGTCACTTCATATGCAGTTGGCAAGGGCTGCAAGTTTGGGAGTGTGCTCATTATGGGGGACTTCAATTACCCTGACTTGATTGGTGTGGTGGAACTGCCATCACAGAAAAGGCGATGAGTTCCTGATTTTGCTGCAGGATAATTTTCCTACAGAAAAGGAGCTCTGTTGGATCTGGTATATCTAACATTGTGGAGCGCATATATTATAAGGTAACTGGAGGCTTAGGGAATAGTGACCATGAATAGTGGCATTTGGACTTTGTTATCGAGGAAAGTGTGCTGGGTAACAAAGACATTTAATTTCAGGAAAGCAAATTTTCCCAGGTTAAAGCACTCTTCAGAATGTCAACTGGGAAATGTATTATCAGTAAATGTACTGAACAAGTGGACTGTGTTCAAGGGATTTTAAGCCAGTATAATTTAACCCTTGGGAAATATGTAAATAAATGTAAAAAAAAATAATCCGCGCCCATTGGCTTAATTCTGATGTAAAGAGGCAAATGGTAAGGAAGAAAAGGCATTTAAAACCTTAAAGGCTGAGGGAACGGAAAGGGCCTTTAGGATTATAAAAACTGCAACAAGGAGTGTAAGAAAGCAATCAAACTAGCTAAAATTAATAGAAGTTAGATAGCTGAAGAAAGCATCACTAAGCCTAAACATTTTTTTAAGTATATTAATAGTAAGAAGATGAGGACTGAGAATGTGGCACCATTAATTAATGGGGATAAGTTAGTTACGAGGATGGCGATAAAGCAAATGTCTTGAATAATTTTTTCCCTCTGTATACACTATAGAAGATCCAAGTACAGATATCATAAGTATAGTAGCAATAATGGTATAAAAGATTCAAGTGCACTTTGGTTACCGAGGATTGGTACAGAAAGAACTAAAGAAGGTTAATATTAATAAATCTCCTGGACCGGATAAAATACATCCTCGGGTACTTAAGGAGCTAAGTTCAGATTATCTAGGCCATTGTTTCTTATTTTGCTGATTCCCTCATGTCCGGGGGTGTGCCTCTGAGTGGAAAAGGCTGATGTTATTCCAATATTCAAAAAGGGTAGTCGTTCACACCGGGTAATTACAGGCCTGTAAGTTTAACATCAATGGTGGGGAAGATACTGGAAAGTTTATAAGAACGGTTCTAGAATATGTTTCAAGGACTGACATTATATGTAGTAACCAGCATGGATTTAGGAGGAATAGATCTTGTCAAACTAACTTGCTTGGCTTTATGAGAGTAAGAAGAAATGTAGACTCTGGTATAGCATAGATGTAGTTTACTTGGATTTTGCAAAGGCTTTTGATACTCCCCCATAGGCGACTAATGAATAAGCTAAGGTCTGTGGTCTGGGGAGTCACATTTGTACTTGGATAGAAAATTGGTTAATGAATAGATGCAGAGTAGTTGTTAATGGGGTTTCATCATTATGGACTAAAGTGCTAAGTGGGGTGCCACAGGGTTCTGTGTTGGGGCCGCTTCTATTTAATCTATTTATTAATGATTTGGAAGTGGGTATTGTCAGCAAGGTTTCTTTTTTTGCTGACGACACAAAACTTTGTCGACCATAAAAAAACTTCAGAGGATGTGCATCGTTGCAAGGGGATCTAGATAGATTATCACATTGGGCTGCTAAGTGGCAGATGAAATTCAATGTTGATAAATGTAAGGTGATACATTTTGGACTTAAAAATACTTGTGCTACTTATACTATAAATGGCTCTGTGTTAAGTGGAATCCCTGTTGGAAAGGGATCTTGAGTTTTGGTGGATAACAAACTTAAAGGTAGCAAGCAGTGCAGTCGGCACAGCCAGAGCCAGCATGGTATTGTCTTGTATAAAGAGAGGTTGGATTCAAGGGAGGAAAATGTAATTCTCCCTCTTACAAAGCATTGGTAAGGCCTCATTTGGAATATGCAGGGCAGTTTTGGAATCCTTGTGTACAAAAGGACATCTTTGAAATGGGAAAGGGTTCAGAGAAGGGCAACTCAATTAATAAGGGGATTGGGGGGCTTGAATATGAAGAGAGACTGGAAAGTTACAATTTATGTACGCTGGAGAAAGGCGCTTGGGTGGGGATATGATTACTGTGTTAAATACATTAACGGGCCATACAATAAACTATCTGGGGCATTGTTCACCAATAGAACATGTCAAAGGACACGAGACATCCCTTAAGACTTGAAGAAAAAAGGTTTAGGCTTCAAGCTCGGAAAGGGTTTTTCACGGTGAGAACGGTAAAGCTATGGAACTGTCTTCCAGTGGACGTTGTAATGGCAGGTTCATTGGTCAGTTTCAAAAAAAAGCTGGATGAGTTTCTGCAAACAAGGAATGTTGCAAGTTACTGGTATTGATACATAAAGTAGAGTTGATCCAGGGAAATTTCCGATTGCCACTTGGAGTCAGGAAGGAATTTTTCCCCCCTTTATAAATTTTTTTTTTTTTTTTGCCTTCCTCTGGATCAACAGTTAGGCAGGAAATGAGGATATTGCTAGATGGGTTGGACTGGATGGACGTATGTCTTTATTCAACCTCAAATACTAAATGTAAAAAAATCTACCTCTTAACAAGGCACTGGTAAGGCCTCACTTTTCCCCCTGACCGACAGTTTGCCACAAGGGAGCAATCGGCCAGGACGAATCACTGTAAAAGTATTGAAAACTACTGGTATTACTCCTATCTTTTGAGCATGCGTGCCAATATTAAAGAGCGTGATTGGGACAGCATGTTGATCAGCTGGAGAGAAGCCAACAGTAAAGCGACAGTAGGTACGTTTATCTGTGTAACCTACGCGTGCCGTTATTCACAGGGAGGAATAAGCAATGTCACCTCCCTGTGAATAATAAATACATTTGCAAGTTACAAGTATATAACGGTTTAGTGTCCCTTTAAAAAAGAAACCTGGTCTGCCCATACACAATTATGGAATTTATTTCTCTGTTATGTTAGAAATTGATATTTAATTCCATGCATGTGTAAAGTACATTTTGTTAAATGAAGGCTTTAAAATATTTACGTTTTTTGGGGAACGTTTTTTAACTCCTTTAAGCCAGCCTCACCATTAGTTTGGTGTCTGCAGCAGATTTTCAGAACAATATTGTTCCTTTTTAGAGAAGATTACAATAATTTTCTGAAAGCTTGCTATGGTTATAATATCAGCCAATAAATGGATCACCTTTACATTACTATTGTTGTGTTTGATCTTAACGTTCTAGTAACTAGTTATACTATAAACTTATCATATTCCAGAAATCGAATTTCATGATGTAAAACCCTGCTTGACAATAATTTTCTATTTAAAGACTATTTATCTCTCTAGACAAAAGGTTTCAATTAATCGGTCTCTTTTATTTGATTTTTAAGTAATGTAACACTATGTCCTTGGAGGTGATGAGAGATGTGGTTGTAACTAGCTTGCCACATTGTTTTTTTTCCAAAGGACAAGCACTGGAATCTCTCAAATAAACTTCATTTTCACCTGCTTGTTATACCCCATGCTGTATTATATCTGTTTACAATGACCTCACATGTGTTTAAGTTATCACATATACTTAACTTCTCTTTGCTATAAACTGAACATGTACTTTTTAATTTTTTACCCAACAAAGATTAACACATTTCTAAGTGGTTTTAAACAATAAAGCTGGAACAAGTTTTTTGTTTTAATTGCTATGATCCCTTAAATTGCATTGGTCAAAAATATTTCCCCGTTTATCCTTCTAATAGATAGAGTCATAACTGTCAAAACAGGATTGGGCACCATCGTGCAGCCAGTTGATCCCTGCATGAACTGCTTCATAATGAGCTAAATCCCATTAGAGCATTAAGATATCTCAACTATCAGCAATTAGCTAAAGTAATCCTAGGATACAGAAAGTGATTATGATATATTTTTCTAACAATTCCAATGTGTTAGTCAGTGAAATCTAATTACATCTTTTTTTCCCTACATGTCTTTATTGTGATAATTCATCTAGACAAGTGAAAAATAAAACCAGAATAATGTTTGACAGATGTAGAATGACATTGACTTTTCTTGCATTGTTTAAAAGAGAATTAGTGTACATCATGTACTGAACTGCAACATTTCCTACATAAATATCAGCAGAAAACTTCCCACTGCTTGAGAACAGGTAAAGGAATTACAAGGTGCTCTTGCAAAAGGTTACATTATGGTGTGCGAATGCTGGAGGCTTGAACACTTTGAGGCTTTAATACTGCTATACAAAAATAGAAAAGATAACCAATGCACATTCCTAGGCCCCATACAATATCATTATCTGCACACTGGCATACTTTATAAACAAAGGGGTTTTAGTAAACATTTCTGTGATCACATGAATGAAAAGCCTTCCAACCACATCAAGGTAACCCCAGTCTGGAAGGTCCTAACGTCTAACCTTTTTACTTCAATTACCATTAACAAACTTTTGCATTTCTCATTCTTACACACTGGATCCATATAACAGGCTCTCACTTCCCCCCAGCCCTTTGGCTTTTTAAAATGAGGGAAGAGGCCATCCAGTGCTTTATATTAAAGGCATAGGACCTCCCATAAAAGGGGCATGTTGGGGGTGCTATTACCACATGGAGGCTTGACCAGGCCTCCCAATAAATACATACAATACAAGGATTGTGGAAGCACTCCAATTAGGCTAATTTACAACTACATTTAGCAGAAGTGCTACTGATCTGGTCAAATATTTATACAAACATAGAAAAGATAATGAATGCACATTCCTAGGCCCCATACAATATCATATTATCTGCACACTGGCATACTTTATAAACAAAGGGGTTTTAGTATACATTACTGTGATCTCATGAATGAAAAGCCTTCCAACCACGTCAAATGTTTGACCAGATCAGTAGCACTTCCGCTAAATGTAGTTATAAATTAGCCTAATTGGAGTGCTTCCACAATCCTTGTATTGTATATATTTATTAGGAGGCCTGGTCAAACCTGAAGATGAAACTTCTTTTCTTCCAACCTTAAAGGATGTCCACGAGTCCTCTGATATGACCTATTAGTAAACAATGCACCAGAGAGTTCATTGTATGGCCCATTAATATATTTGTATAAGGTTATCATGTCCCCACGCAAACATCGCTTCTCCAATGTGTCCCTTTTGTATATGGGATTCCAAAACTGTGCCGCATATTCCAAATGAGGCCTTACCAGTGGCTTGTAAAGAGGGAGAATAATATTTTTCTCTCTTGAATCTATTCCCCTCTTTATACAAGACAATATCTTGCTAGCTCTAGCTGTTGCTACCTGGCATTGTTTGCTATAGCTAAGTCTGTTATCTGCCAGAGCCCCCAAATCTTTTTCCATTACAGATGGAACACACTTAACACAGAGTTATTTATGGTGTAGTTGGCACAGGGATTATTAAATCCCAAATGCACCACCTTACATTTACCAACATTGAATCTCATCTGCCATTCTGCTGCCCATTTTGATAATCTATCTAGGTCTGCTTGCAGCACTTGCACATCATTTTAAGTTTCCAAAGCTCTGCATAGTTTAGTGTTATCAGCAAACACTGAGACCTTGCTCTCAATGCCCCCTTCTAAGTCATTTATAAACAGATTAAACAGAAGTGGCCCCAGTACAAAACCCTGAGGCACTCCGCTTAGAACTTTAGCCCACATAGATGTAGCTCCATTAACCACCATTCTCTGTTTGCGATCCAATAACCAGTTCTATATCCATGAACAAATGTTTTTTTCAAGGCCAACAGTCCTCAGTTTATACATTTGTCGCCTATGTGGCACAGTATCAAAAGCTTTCGCAAAATCCAAATTTACCACATCCACTGCTGTGCCTGAATCTAACTTCTTACTCGCTTCTTCATAAAAACCAATTAAATTTGTCTGGCATGAGCTATTTCTCATAAATCTATGCTGACTACTACTAATAAGATGATCTCTGGAGACAAAGTCAAGGATCCCATAACAAAGTTTCCAGCACCTTCCCTACCACTGATGTTAGGCTTACAGGTCTATAGTTACCAGGCTGTGAACGACTACCTTTTTTGAATATTGGTATTACATTGGCTTTTTTCCAATCCAGCGGCACATCCCCAGACCAAAGCGAATCTGAAAAAATTAGAAACAGTGGTCTAGATAGAACTGAACTAAGCTCTTTTAAAATCCGAGGATGCAATCCATCTGGTCCTGGGGCTTTATTGATATTAACTTTGTCTAATTGTTTCCGTACCATATCCTCTGTTAGCCAATGTGAATACTCTTCATTTCTTCCCTGCATATTATTACAAACCCTGCTGTAAGGACAAGGATTCTCAACAGTAAAAACGGATGTAAAAAAACGGTTTAGCAGATTAGCCTTTTCGGAATCCTCTACAACCACCTCAGCCCCATTATTTAATGGTCCCACATTCTCAGTCCTCATCTTTTTACCATTTATAGACTTTTTTTTTAGCTAGTTTAATTGCTTTCTTGCACTCTTATTACAGCTTTTGTACTCCCTGTAAGCCTGTTCTGTTCCCACTGTTTTCAAAATTTTAAAAGCCTTTTTCTTTTTTTCCATTTCCCTTTTTACCTGAGCATTAAGCCATGCATTAGTGGACCTAATTTTTTTACATTTGTTACCTAATGGTACCGATTTAGAAATGTAATAGTTTAATATCCCTTTAAAAGTGGTCCACATCTGCTCTGTATCTTTACCTAGAAACAATTCCCCCCAGTCTATGAGCAGGAGCGATTCCTTTAACAGCATAAAATTAGCTTTCCTAAAGTTAAAAGTTTTTGTTAAGCCAGTGCACTTTAGTTTTTTGCAACCTATATTAAATGACACTATATCATGGTCACTATTCCCTAAGCTTCCCATTACATTCATCTCCAAAATGAGCTCAGGGTTATTAGATATCACCAGATCAAACAACGCATTCTGTCTAGTAGGAACTTCTACTATCTGTGGAGAAAATGCTCATATAGGAAATTTAAGAACTTTATACCTTTTGAGGTGCTGGCAGTTCCCTTACTCCAATCTATGTCAGGGTAGTTAAAATCCCCCATAACCAAAACATGCCCCATACCTGCAGCCTTCGCCAACTGCATATGGAGATTCATTTCCACCTCCTCCCCGGCAGTTGGCGGCTTATAACATTCTCCAACAATTAATTTACCTACCTTCTTGCTTCCTGTACACATTTCCACCCATATTGTTTCTGCCGTATCGTTTACTCCCCCATCTATTCCATCTTTTAAATTTGGCTTCAATTCCTGTTTAACATACATACATACTCCTCCTTTCTTATTAACTCTGTCATGTCTAAATAAGGAGTATCCTTCAATATTTACTGTCCAGTCGTGTGAATCATTAAGCCATGATTCTGCTATACCAATCACATTATACCTTTCCTTTAAAGCTATTATTTCAAGTTCCCCAGTTTTTCCTGCTAGTCTTCTTGCATTTGTAATCATACATTTTAGATTATCAATTGATTTACTTCCATACATGGTCGTACATGCCTCCTTATCCTCTATGCTCCCACCTCCCCCTTCTCCATCCTCCGTTGTGTTAATAGCCCCCTGATCCCTAACTTCTCTATCTACCCCTGTGTAGTTCAACATACTCTCCCCTCCCATACCTAGTTTAAAATTTCCTCCAACCCCCTAGTCAAGTTAGGGTTAAATGAAAGCCTACAGTATTTCCTTTAAAATTAGCTGACAATGACATCTTTGGCTGGCGCCTGTGAGAAAATACATTGGAGTGAATGTTCAAACTTCCTGCTTTCAGTAGGTTGAGTGACATCCCACAAAACATAATAGTTAGAAAGCTGACAGATGTATGCAAGTTATGCAGCAAAATGTCTTTCTTCCTATTATTCTGCATCTCAAATGGTTTCCGCCTCCTCTCCAAGATCTTTTAGAAGCTTGCACATGCTCAGATGAAGCAGCTAGAGGAATAGCATCAGATAATTGACTGTAAAGTGAACCGTCACAGACAGATCTTATAGGGAGCCAGGAAACCTGCTTTGTTCTATGGCTGTCTGGTGAGGGAGACCCCAAGAATGTCAGAGGACTTCTCTCTCTTCCTCTGGCTACATTGGTGGTCTAGTGTAAGGTACTGAACTGTGATCTCCAGTTAGAGGGGGACTTCATGTAACATATTGCATGGAAAAAAGCTGAAGAGAGGGGGGAAAACTCCACTGTGCATGTCAGAAAAGGCGGAAATAGATTTCACTCTTCAGTTTCCTGTGCTGTATTTTGGCCATACAGGACAACAATATGCCTTAGAAGAGAAAGGTCATTTAACACTACACAATGTGCTCAACATTGGGGCAAATTTCAGTTTGGGGGTGTGGACATGCCTGTTAGGCGCTCCCATACCTTGTGTAATAAAGGGTGTTTTCACCATTAGAGAGTGCTGACACTATATGGCCCCCATTCTTTTCCTGCTTTGTTTAAAACATCTAAAAATCTAGGTCCTTACCCCTGGTAAAGCAGCCATTTGTAAATAATATGGTCTGCTTTGGTCTACTCTGCTGCCAGGCCTGACCAAAGTTCTGGGGAAGGTACTGATTACGGGAGGGCTCATATCCTGCAGTGCACGCCTCCCCATAAGGCTGAAGCGGACTGCAGCAGACAATTTCTTGACATTATAAAAACGAGTTAGTAAACATATATTTGTGTTTAGGATATTATATAGTTTATTTGAACTCCTAGGCGGAATGCTGACATATTTTAATTGAATTACCTAAGCTCCAAGGGGTCTTGTGCTTGGGCTGCAAATCATCTGCAATAGTATATGCAGCACTAAAGCAAATGTATATAATGAGCAACATTCTCAATCTTTCTGGACTGTTGAAGGAAACAATAAACATTTTGTTCTGCTAATCTTAACTGTAAAATTGTACAGCCCATAAATATGAATGAGAACTCAATGGTTGTTTCAAGGAACGAAGAGATCTAATAGCATTGTAACAAAGAATTTAGCAAACGGGATCAGGTTAGTGAAATATAAAAACTAATTATAGATACGGCAAGTTAAATCTCAATTTCAGAAAGGCTGACTTTAATTTACAAAGGATAACAGTACATTATTCACAGCATATTAAAACAACAGAAGGCAAATATCAGCAAAACATTTCTGTTTGATATGTTGTGGGGGAAGTTTATTTATCCCCCGAGGAATGAATAAGGAAACAATCAAGCTCAGAGTTTCTAAATGAAAAGGGAAACTGAAAAGGGAAAAAAAAGGCTGGAAGACGCCGGCCATCATAATGTGATAGTATGGTGAAGGGCAAGGACGTTACCTGACACTGGAAATACAATTGTCAACTCCTTTTTTGCTTAGAAATGGCAAACTCATGAAAAGTAATACCTGACCCTTTTGAAACAAGACGTGAATGTTTAAATTGAAAATACCGTAGGGGAAGAAGTACTATGTACTGCTTTCCTCTGTTCTCAGTCAGCTCTCTCTAAGGACATTTCAGTAGGATGAATTCACCTTAAAGGTAGAGGAGAGCCTAAAGTAAAACACAAGGCTACATGATGGCTACCTTTTCTCTGGTACCTTGCAAATTAGCAATTGGGATGAGGAGCTAAAAAAAAGCCATACACGGCTCAATATTTCCGATCTGAATTATGAGCATCAAAAAGTATACAAGTGCTTGAAACATGTTACGTGAGGAAAAGGGACCCTGCCCCGTAGATCTTACAATTTAATTAGGTGGGTAACATACAGATACATTAGGAAGGCTCGTATTACCATAGTAAGAACTTGTGCAGTGTTTATGTTTGTGTTTGAGGGTGGATACTGTGCAATCCCTGTTGCTCAGACTGGAGGGCAGAGTCATCCTTACTTCCCGTTGGGAACTAAAATTTTGCCTTAGTGGAGGTTGAATTATCCTCACAAACACCTCTGTTCAGATGGAGGGAGTAACTGGGCCCACGGAAAGCTGTGACATCAGCCAGGCAAGCAGTTCCTTCAGAACAAATGTAAAGCCCATATTTGTCCCAGGGTGGTATGTCTGTACTGTGGATATGAAAACTCTACACATCCTACAAAATGGCAGGGGTTTTGTTTAATTATAATTTTAAAAAGGTAATTTTTTAAAAATCAGAACTTGTTCCAAAAAACAGACCACCAATGTTTCATACTAGCAGGCACAGAAATAGAAAGGGTATCTCCATCCGGACAAAAAAAAAAAGTTTTCTGTAGTGTAGGGCACCCTAGCCCACTGCCAACCGCCTTGTTCATTTTTTTTTAAAAAGCAGCAGAAATTTACATACATTTCTTCATTCCCCCACATTATGTTCCTGTCCCTCTGCTCTGCGGAAGTTGCAAGCAGGGGACCGAACCGACAGCTCACAGGCACAGCTCCTGGCAATGCAGCGTACCGGGGGAACAAAGCAATGTAATGTAAGTGGTGCAATAGGGTGCAATACACTAAAGAAAAACTTTTTTATAGGTAGGGCAGCAAGCAGCAAAGATGGGTCCAGAGGGATGGGGCTCCCCTGTGCAGACCTCTCAAAGGACAAGGAAGAAGCAGGGATTGGATGACACATAGACAGATCCTACTCTTCAGTTTTTGGAACTTTGAACAGTAACTGCAGGAGAACCATAAGGAGTAAAAATGTACGGTAAGGATTTTTTTTACAATACACAGTGGAATAGTAGTGGGTTAAATTTTAGTTTTGGTGGTGTACATGCCCTTTAAGACTAATTTTGCTACTATTTTTTACTCCTGATCTGCCCCCAGAAAACCCATACTCCACCAAAACCCTCAACATTCCCATGCTCTGCCCCACCCTCTTCTGCATAACAGCATCCAGAATCTGGCAACCCTGATGCAGATTTATCTTGCAACTAATTAACGAGAGATTGCCATTGTTTTGGTTTTTACCACTATATGGTTTAATCAAAATACAGACTCTCTAATAGAGATGGCCGAACATCCGAGAATCCGTTCCGCTTGAAGAATCACGGATTTTTGGAAAAAAAACTAAATTCCAAATTGTGAATGCGCCATTAAAGTCAATGGGGAAAATATTCGGAAATTTCCGCCTAAAATAATGGTTTAAATAGCTGTGGTAACTTACTGTAAATGGCTCTGGGACCTGGGAAATGGTCCAGGGAACAGTAGCACACAAAAAAAAAAACGGAAGTAGCACACAAGTGCGCATCTTCCAGGTTTCCCCAGGCTGTTTTCAGTAATCCGGCCGATTCGAGAATCATATTTGAATTTTATTATCTTGTAAGGGCCACAATGGTCCATTTAAGGACCCGAGAGGGGTCCTGGGTTGAGTTACGGGACCCCCAAAAGTCTGGACGTGGGACTTTTAAACGTTCAAGAATCCTCGGCTGTTCAAGGATTACTGAATGGCTGGAAATCCTCAAACCTTCGAAAATCCTTGAACATTTGAAAATCCTTGAACATTCGGGGATTTCCAAATATTCCGGAAAAAAACCCTAGATCCGCAATTCGCGGAAACCGACCATCTCTACTCTCTAATTGACTCACCAAAGTCTGCAGAAGTTAAACTAGCAGGGAGATTCAATAAAAGTTCTTATCGTTTAAAATGGTGCTAATTTTGCCCCAACCAATCAGATGTTAGCTTTCAAATGTTAAATAAGATCTGATTGGTTGGGGCAAAATTAGCAACATTTTAAATGATAAGAACTTTTATTGAATCTCTCTGTTAGTATTCACATTTCAACCAGACCCACCAATATTCCAGTATTTCATTTGATCGGGTCAAAATATCAGTGGTACTTTTTGTGCTGCCACTGGTCAATGTCGGGTAAACTTTTGTGTAACTTGTTGGTAAATTTCATCCAATCGTGCTGAAATTATTTTATAAAGATGTACAGATCTCTAGTTACATGATTGTTTCTGGTAAGATTTAAAGGTTCATGTATCTGCTATATGTTACCCTTAAATCTATTAAAGGGTATCTCCACCCCCAAATCCTAGGGTTTTAAAATTAAAAAGTGCCCAGAAATAGACTTGCCCATCTCCATTTCCTCTGCCTCTATTGCTGCTTCCGAGAACAGAAGAGCAGTAGGGGTGGGACCGGCAGCCACATCTGTGATTAGCTGAGAGTCACCCAAGCACAGACGTTGCTGCTTGTTATTGAGAGAGCCGAGGGAACTAGGTTGGGAAAGTCTATTTCTGGGAACTTTTTAAAGTTCAGGGTGGGGGGTTCACTTTTCTGGACTTTCATCAGGAACTGCAGGACAACCACAAGGAGCAGAGTAGTAAGGTAAGGATTTTTTAACACTACACAGTGGGGCCAGTAGTGGGTTAAATTTTAGTTTGGGAGTGGACATGCCCTTTAAGTAAAAATTTCCCATACGCAGTCTAATAATGTGGTGAGCGTGTATACAGTGTATTTACCCAGAGGATATAACTAAAGAACATTTTCTCACCATATAAACCTAATTTATTAATTAAAAATGGATGTGGGGGTTGTGGGTTCCTTTGCCCTTGTCAGTTCTTCAGGAGAAAGTTACTAATTGTATAATATCTTTTATTATTTCTGTTTTAGCTTTTATTTGAATGGACTATGCTCAGATCATTGAAGTGATCATTGAAGTACCATGATGGCATAGAGCACTGTATTGTGTGGATGAGAATGTACAATGATCACAAACCTGTTTCAGGGGCAATATTCACAATTCTTCAGATTTTGACCTAATTGCTTCCTAGATAAGGTTTATTTAATCTGATAATAAATTTGGGATTGACAATTGGGAATGATTCTGAGAAAAGTACTTACTAGTGTATGGAGTCACTGTGGTATCTCTATATAGCCACTGACATTGGTATGGTCGCCTTATAGCATGTTTAATATGATCACTTATTTATGTTTTTGGAGGTTGCACCTCTTTTATGTATAGATCCAGATCTGATATTTATTAACTAACAGCTACATATAGATCCGTTCTATAATTATACATAATGTTTTTAATTGTTTGATAGGGATATATGTTGATCTGTCTAGGTAAATAGGTATATGTTTTATATGGTTAAGATTTAATACAATTTGGGATATACAGATGGTATTTGGATGTTTTCAGTCTATTTTACGGATGACCCTGTCACTTTTTTGATAAATTACAATGAATTAGGATATGTGATTTTGTATTATTATTAATTCATTTATTAGAATTATTAAAGAAATGCACTGTTCACTTTACTGCACATTGTTTAAGTTTATATACACTATATTATAAATTGTATATCTGTGGTGATATGTATGGTATCTCTTATTGATGCATATTTTTGTATTAATTGTGTAAGACAATTAATGGTTTTAAGTGTTTTTAAATATGCTGATTTTAGGGCTTTTTTCATATGTATAAAAGGAAGGGAGGAATGGATTCCTCTTTTGTCTGTGTCTCTGAGGAAGCGGCTGTGAAACGCGTCAGACCCCATGTACCTGTTCTATATGTGTTGCCTGTTGTTTTATCTTCAATAAAGATGTTTATTATACCCCTGTAATTATTTAGTGGTCACCATTCATTTTATTGCTCTGTACGTATAATGGCAGGTGGTGTTGAGCAACAGGTATATCACACTTCCTCATCCCATGCTATTCCCTAGCTTACTTCCTGGTACTGCCCCTTTTTCCCAGCTTGCCTCTATGCTTTAAAAAGGTTCCAGCGTACAATGACGATGGAAAGGAATGGCCTGTGAAGATCGGGGGGCTCATCTGGACATCCAAGATGGCTGGGGGCCAACAGCAGCTGCCCAGGATCCCCCCAGCCCAGCTGAGAGAAGAGGGAGACCCCCAGGACCCTGCCCCCGCCTGGTGGTTGAGCAGCATCCCTGGATTGAAAGTACAGGTGAATGGGTTACAGTCTCTGGATGCCTTGAAATCAGCCCAGAGGAAATATCTAGGCCCCATTGCTAAAGAGGGAGTAAGAGCCTCTTTTAGCTGGAGGGTAGAGGAGCCCCATTGCCACAGGTTGGTGGGTGAGCGGCGTCCAAGGCTTCAGTGTACCGGGGAGTGGGTGAAAGTCTCTGGCTGCCTTAAAATCAGCTCAGAGGGAAAGGCCAATGGCCCTTGGCCACACCAGCCCAAATGCACCTGATCCTGTCTGACATTGGAAGCTAAGCAGGTGCAGGCCTGGTCAGTACCTGGATGGGAGACCAACTGGGAATACCAGGTGTCATAGACCTTTTCTTCTGCTTCACTCAACTGGCAGGCTTGTTCCAGCATACAATGACGATGGAAAGGAATGGCCTGTGAAGATCGGGGGGCCCATCGGGACATCCAAGATGGCTGGGGGCCAACAGCAGCTGCCCAGGATCCCCCAGCCCAGCTGAGAGAAGAGGGAGACCCCCCAGACCTTGCCCCTGCTGCTTGTGTGAGCAGCATCCCTGGATTGAAAGTACAGGTGAATGGGTTACAGTCTCTGGATGCCTTGAAATACCCGAGGACAATCTAGGCCCCATGGCTGGAGGGGGAGTAAGAGCCTCTTTGGCTGGAGGGTAGAGGGAGCCCCATTGCGCCACAGGTGTGGGTGAGCGGCGTCCAGGCTAGTGTACCGGGAGTGGGTGAAAGTCTCTGGCTGCCTTAAAATCAGCTTCAGAGGGAAAAGCCAATGGCCCTTGGCCACACCAGCCCAAATGCACCTGATCCTGTCTGACATTGAAGCTAAGCGGTGTCAGAGCCTGTCAGTACCTGGATGGGAGACAAACTGGGAATACCAGGTGTTATAGACCTTTTCTTCTGCTTCACTCACTCACTGGCAGGCTTTTAAAAAAGGTTCCAGCGTACAATGACGATGGAAAGGAATGGCCTTGTGAAGATCGGGGGGCTCATCGGACATCCAAGATGGCTGGGGCCAACAGCAGCTGCCCAGGATCCCCCCAGCCCAGCTGAAGAGAGAGGGAGACCCCCGACTCTTGCCCTGCTTTGCTGGGTGAGCAGCATCCCTGGATTGAAAGTACAGGTGATGGGTTACAGTCTCTGGAATGCCGTAAATCAGCCCAGAGGAAATATCTAGGCCCCATTGCTAAGAGGGAGTAGAGCCTCTTTTGCTGGAGGGTAGAGGAGCCCCATTGCCACAGGTTGGTGGGTGAGCGGCGTCCAAGGCTTCAGTGTAACCGGGGGTGGGTTGAAAGCCTCTGGCTGCCTTAAAATCAGCTCAGAGGGAAAGCCAATGGCCCTTTGCCACACCAGCCCATGCACCTGATCCTGTCCGACATTGGAACTAGCAGGTGCGGTCCTGGTCAGTACCTGGATGGGAGACCAAACTGGGAATACAGGTGTTATACACTTTTCTTCTGCTTCCCATCAACTGGCAGGCTTTTAAAAAGGTTCCAGCGTACAATGACGATGGAAGGAATGGCCCTGTGAAGATCGGGGGCTCATCGGGACATCCAAGATGGCTGGGGGCCAACAGCAGCTGCCCAGGATCCCCCCACCCAGCTGAGAGAAGAGGGAGACCCCCCAGGACCTGCCCTGCTGTCTGGTGTGAGCAGCATCCCTGGATTTGAAAGTACAGGTGAATGGTTACAGTCTCTGGATGCCTTGAAATACCCAGAGGAAATATCTAGCCCCATGCTAGAGGGGGAGTAAGAGCCTCTTTGGCTGGGGTAGAGAGCCCCATTGCCACAGGCTGGTGGTGAGCGCGTCCAGGCTTAGTGTAACCGGGGAGTTGGAAAGTCTCTGGCTGCCTTAAAATCAGCTCAGAGGGAAGGCAATGGCCCTTGGCCACACACAGCCCAATGCACCTGATCCTGTCTGACATTGGAAGCTAAGCGGTGCAGGCCTGGTCAGTACTTGGATGGAACCACTGGGAATCCAGGTGTCATAGACCTTTTCTTCTGCTTCACTCAACTGGCAGGCTGTTCCAGCATACAATGACGTAGGAAAGGAATGGCCTGTGAAGATCGGGGGGCTCATCGGGACATCCAAGATGGCTGGGGGCCAACAGCAGCTGCCCAGGATCCCCCCAGCCCACTGAGAGAAGAGGAGAACCCCCAGGACCTTCTCCCCCTGCCTGGTGGGTGAGCAGCATCCCTGATTGAAAGTACAGGTGAATGGTTACAGTCCTCTGGATGCCTTGAAATCAGCCCAGAGGAAATATCTAGGCCCCATGGCTAGGGGGAGTAAGAGCCTTTTTTTGGCTGGAGGGTAGAGGACCCCATTGCCACAGGCTGGTGGGTGAGCGGCGTCCAAGGCTTCAGTGTACCGGGAGTGGGTGAAAGTCTCTGGCTGCCTTAAATCAGCTCAGAGGGAAAGCCAATGGCCCTTGGCCACACCCAGCCCAAATGCACCTGATCCTGTCTACATTGGAAGCTAAGCAGGTCAGGCTCTGGTCAGACTGGATGGGAGACAAACTGGGAATACCAGTTGTCATAACCTTTTCTTCTGCTTCACTCTCAACTGGCAGGCTTTTAAGTTCCAGCGTACAATGAGATGGAAGGAATGGCCTGTGAAGATCGGGGGCTCATCGGGACATCCAAGATGGCTGGGGGCCAACAGAAGCTGCCCAGGATCCCCCCAGCCCAGCTGAGAGAAAGGAAAGACCCCCCCCAGGACCCTGCCCCTGCTTGGTGGGTGAGCAGCATCCCTGTTGAAAGTACAGTGAATGGGTTACGTCTCCTGGATGCCTTGAAATCAGCCCAGAGGAATATCTAGGCCCCATGGCTGGAGGGGGAGTAAGAGCCTCTTTGGCTGGAGGGTAGAGGAGCCCCATTGCCCGGCTGGTGGGTAGCGGCGTCCAAGGCTTCAGTGTTCCGGGGAGTGGGTGGAAAGTCTCTGGCTGCCTTAAAATCAGCTCGAGGGAAAGGCCAATGGCCCTTGCCACACCAGCCCAAATGCACCTGATCCTGTCTGACATTGGAAGCTCAGGTGCGGCCTGTCAGACTGGATGGAGCAACTGGGAATACCAGGTGTCATAGACCTTTTCTCTCTCTTCACTCAACTGGCAGGCTTTAAGTTCCACAGCTACAATGACGATGGAAGGAATGGCCTGTGAAGATCGGGGGGCTCATCGGGACATCCAAGATGGCTGGGGGCAAACAGCAGCTGCCCAGGATCCCCCAGCCCAGCAGAGAAGAGGAGAACCCCCCAGGACCCTGCCCCGTTGGTGGTGAGCAGCATCCCTGGATTGGAAAGTACAGGTGAATGGTTACAGTCTCTGGATGCCTTGAAATCAGCCCAGAGGAATATCTAGGCCCCATGGCTGAGGGGAGTAAGAGCCTCTTTTTTGGCTGGAGGGTAGAGGAGCCCCCATTGCCACAGCTGGTGGGTGAGCGGCGTCCAAGGCTTCAGTGTACCGGGGAGTGGGTGAAAGCCTCTGGCTGCCTTAAAATCAGCTCAGAGGGAAAGCCTGGCCCTTGGCCACACCAGCCCCAAATGCACCTGATCCTGTCGACATTGAACTAAGCAGGTGCAGGCCGGTCAGTAACCTGGATGGGAGACCAACTGGGAACCAGGTGTCATAGACCTTTTCTTCTGCTTCACTCAACTGGCAGTGCTTTAGGTCCCATCGTACAATGACGATGGAAAGGAATGGCTGTGAAGATCGGGGGGCTCATCGGGACATCCAAGATGGCTGGGGGCCAACAGCAGCTGCCCAGGATCCCCCCAGCCCAGCCTGAGAGAAGAGGGAGACCCCCCAGGACCTGCCCTCGTTGTGGGGAGCAGCATCCCTGGATTGAAAGTACAGGTGAATGGGTTACAGTCTCTGGATGCCTTGAAATCAGCCCAGAGGAAATATCTAGGCCCCATGGCTGGAGGGGAGTAAGAGCCTTTTTGGCTGGAGGGTAGAGGAGCCCCATTGCCACAGGCTGGTGGGTGAGCGGCGTCCAAGGCTTCAGTGTACCGGGAGTGGTGTGAAAGTCTCTGGCTGCCTTAAATCAGCTCAGAGGGAAAGGCCAATGGCCCTTGCCCACCAGCCCAATGCACCTGATCCTGTCTGACATTGGAAGCTAAGCAGGTGCAGGCCTGGTCAGTACCTGGATGGGAGACAACTGGGAATACCAGGTGTCATAGACCTTTTCTTCTGCTCTCACTCAACTGGCAGGCTTTTAGGTTCCAGCTACAATGACGATGGAAAGGAATGGCCGTGAAGATCGGGGGCTCATCGGGACATCCAAGATGGCTGGGGGCCAACAGCAGCTGCCCAGGATCCCCCGCCAGCGAGAGAAGAGGGAGACCCCCAGGACCCTGCCCCGCTTTGGTGGGGGTGAGCAGCATCCCTGCATTGAAGTACAGGTGAATGGCTTACAGTCTCTGGATGCCTTGAAATCAGCCCAGAGGAAATATCTAGGCCCCATGGCTGGGGGGGAGTAAGAGCCTCCTTTGGCTGGAGGGTAGAGGAGCCCCATTGCCACAGCTGGTGGGTGAGCGGCGTCCAAAAGGCTTCAGTGTCCGGGAGTGGGTGAAAGTCTCTGGCTGCCTTAAAATCAGCTCAGAGGAAAGGCCAATGGCCCTTTGGCCACACCAGCCCAAATGCACCTGATCCTGTCTGACATGGAAGCCAAGCAGGTGCAGGCCTGGTCAGTACCTGGATGGAGACCACTGGGAATACCAGGTGTCATAGACCTTTTCTTCTGCTTCACTCAACTGGCAGCCTGTTCCAGCTACATGACATGGAAAGGAATGGCCTGTGAATATCGGGGGCCCATCGGGACATCCAAGATGGCTGGGTCCACAGCACTGCCGGGATGCTCGCCAGTGAGGAAGAGGAGACCCCCAGGACCTGCCCTGTTGGTGGGGAGCAGCATCCCTGATGAAAGTACAGGTGAATGGTTACAGCATCTCTGGATGCTGAAATCCCCAAGGAAAATATCTAGGCCCCATGGCTGGAGGGGGAGTAAGAGCCTCTTTGGCTGGAGGGTAGAGGACCCCATTGCCACAGGCTGGTGGGTGAGCGGCGTCCAAGGCTTCAGTGTACCGGGGAGTGTGTGAAAGTCTCTGGCTGCCTTAAAATCAGCTCAGAGGAAACCAATGGCCCTGGCCACACCAGCCCAAATGCACCTGATCCTGTCTGACTTGAAGCTAAGCAGGTGCAGGCCTGGTCGTACCGGATGGGAGACAACTGGGAATACCAGGTGTCATAGACCTTTTCTTCTGCTATACTCAACTGGCAGGCTTTTAAAAAGGTTCCAGCGTACATGACGATGGAAGGAATGGCCTGTGAAGAGTCGGGGGGCTCATCGGACATCCAAGATGGCTGGGGGCCACAGCAGCTGCCCAGGATCCCCCACCCAGCTGAGGAAACAGGGAGACCCCCCCAGGACCTTGCCCCCTGTTGGGTGGGTAGCAGCATCCTGGATTGAAAGTAGGTGAATGGGTTACAGTCTCTGGATGCCTTGAAATCAGCCCAGAGAAATATCTAGGCCCCATGGCTGAGGGGGAGTAAGAGCCTCTTTTGGCTGGAGGGTAGAGGACCCCATTGCCACAGGCTGGTGGGTGAGCGGCGTCCAAGGCTTCATTGTACCGGGGAGTGGGTGAAAGTCTCTGGCTGCCTTAAAATCAGCTCAGAGGGAAAGCCAATGGCCCTTGGCCACACCAGCCCAAATGCACCTGATCCTGTCTGACATTGGAAGCCAAGCAGTGCAGGCCTGGTCAGTACCTGGATGGGAGACAACTGGGAAATACCAGGTGTCTAAGACCTTTTCTTCTGCTTCACTCAACTGGCAGGCTTCTGTTCCAGCATACAATGACGATGGAAAGGAATGGCCTGTGAAGATCGGGGGGCTCATCGGGACATCCAAGATGGCTGGGGCCAACAGCAGCTGCCCAGATCCCCCCAGACAGCCGCAGCAGAGGAGACCCCCCAGGACCTTGCCCTGTTTGGTGGGTGAGCAGCATCCCTGGATTGAAAGTACAGGTGAATGGGTTACAGTCTCTGGATGCCTTGAAATCAGCCCAGAGGAAAATATCTAGGCCCCATGGTCTGGAGGGGAGTACGAGCCTCTTTTGGCTGGAGGGTAGAGGGCCCCATTGCCACAGGCTGGTGGGTGAGTGGCGGCGTCCGGCTTCATTGTACCAGGGGAGTGGGTGAAGTCTCTGGCTGCCTTAAAATCAGCTCAGAGGGAAACAGCCAAGGCCCTTGCCACCAAGCCCAAATGCACCTGATCCTGTCTGACATTGGAAGCTAAGCAGGTGCAGGCCTGGTCACCTGGATGGGAGACCAACTGGGAATACAGGTGTCATAGACCTTTTCTTCTGCTTCACTCAACTGGCAGGCTTTTGTTCCAGCTACAATGACGATGGAAAGAATGGCCTGTGAAGATCGGGGGCTCATCGGGACATCCAGATGGCTGGGGGCACACAGCAGCTGCCCCAGGATCCCCCAGCCCAGCTAGAGAAAGGGAACCCCCAAGGACCTTTGCCCCGCCTGGTGGTGTGAGCAGCATCCCTGGATTGAAAGTACAGGTTGAATGGGTTACAGTCTCTTGGATGCCTTGAAATCACCCATAGGAATATCTAGGCCCCATGGCTAAAGGGGGAGTAAGAGCCTCTTTTGGCTGGAGGGTAGAGGAGCCCCATTGCCACAGGCTGGTGGGTGAGCGGCTCCGGCTTCAGTGTACGGGGAGTGGTGAAAGCCTCTGGCTGCTTAAAATCAGCTCAGAGGGAAACCAATGGCCCTTGGCCACACACGCACCAAAAAAGATGCCCCTGATCGTTCTGAACATTGGAAGCTAAAGCAGTGGCAGGCCTGGTCAGTCCTGGATGGGAGACCAACGGGAATACCAGGTGTCATAGACCTTTTCTTCTGCTCACCTCAACTGCATGTTGTTCCAGCATACAATGCGATGGAAAGGAATGGCCTTGAAGATCAGGGGGCCTGCATCGGGACATCAATCTGGCTGGGGCAAACAGCAGCTGCCCAGGATCCCCCAGCCCAGCTGAAGAAGAGGGAGACCCCCAGACCTTGCCACCGCTGGTGGGTGAGCAGCAATCCCTGGATTGAAAGTACAGGTGAATGGGTTCAGTCTCTGGATGCCTTGACATCAGCCCAGAGGAATAATCTGGCCCATGGGCTAAAGGGGTAGTAAGAGCCTCTTTTGGCTGGAGTATGAAGCCCCATTGCACAGGCTGGTGGGTGAGCGGCATCCCTGGTTGAGTGTACGGGATGGTGACATCTGGCTGCATTAAATCAGCCATGAGGAAAAGCCATGGCCCTTGGCCCCCATCCCAAATGCACCTGATCCTGTCTGGACTGAAGCAAGCAGTGCAGGCCTGGTCAGTACCTGATGGGAGACAACTGGGAATACCAGTGTTATACACCTTTTTTCTCTCTCTTCACTCAACTGGCAGCTTTTAAAAAGGTTCCAGCGTACAATGACGATGGAAAGGATGGCCTGTGAAGATCGGGGGCTCATCGGGACATCCAGAATGGCTGGGGCCAACAGCAGCTCCCAGGATCCCCCCAGCCCAGGTGAGAGAAGAGGGAGACCCCCCAGACCTTGCCCCTGTCTGGTGGGTGAGCAGCATCCCTGGTTTGAAGTACAGGTGAATGGTTACAGTCTCTGATGCCCTTGAAATAAGCCCAGAGAAATATCTAGGCCCCATGGCTGGAGGGGGAGTAAAGTCTATTTTGGCTGGAGGGTAGAGGAGCCCATTGCCACAGGCGGTGGATGAGCGGCATCCCTGGCTTGAGTGTACCGGGGAGGGGGTGAAAGTCTCTGGCTGCTTAAATCAGCTCAAGAGGGAAAGCCAATGGCCCTTGGCCACACCAGCCCAAATGCACCTGATCCTGTCTGACTTGAAAGCTAAGCAGGTGCAGGCCCTGGTCAGTACTTGGATGGGAGACCAACTGGGAATACCAGGTGTCATAGACCTTTTCTTCTGCTTCACTCAACTGGCAGCGGTTCATCATACAATGACGATGGAAAGGAATTGCCTGTGAAGATCGGGGGGCTCATCGGGACACTCCAGATGGCTGGGGGCCAACACCAGCTGCCCAGGCCCCCCCCCAGCCCAGCTGAGAGAGAGGGAGACCCCCAGACCTTGGCCCCCGTGGTGGGGTGAGCAGCATCCCTGGATTGAAAGTACAGGTGAATGTTACAGTCCTCTGGATGCCTTGAAATCAGCCCAGAGGGAAATTCTAGGCCCCAATGGCTAAAGGGGGAGTAGAGCCTTTTTGGCTGGAGGGTAAGAGATCCCCATTGCCACAGGCGGTGGGTGAGCGGCGTCCAAAGCTTCAGTGTACCGGGGAGTGGGTGAAAGCTCTGGCTGCCTAAAATCAGCCAGAGGAAAGCCATGCCCTTGCCACACCAGCCAAATGCACCTTACCTGTCTGACTTGGACAAGCAGGCAGGCCTGGTCAACCGTGGATGGGGAGACACTAGGGAATACCAGGTTCATAGACCTTTTCTTCTGCTTCACTCACTGGCAGGCTTTTAAAAAGGTTGCAGCGTACAATGACATGGAAAGGAATGGCCTGTGAAGATCGGGGTCCATCGGGGACATCCAAGATGGCTGGGGGCCAACAGCAGCTGCCAGGATCCCCCAGCGGCGAGAGAAGAGGAGCCACCCTGGACCTTGCCCTGTTTGGTGGTCGAGCAGCATCCCTGGATTGAAAGTACAGGTGAATGGTTCGTCTCGGATGCCTTGAATCATGCCCAGAGGAATATCTAGGCCCCATGGCTGAGGGGGAGTAAGAGCCTCTTTTGGACTGAGGGTAGAGGAGCCCCATTGCCACAGGCTGGTGGTGACGGCGTCCAGCTTCGTGTACCGTGGAGTGGGTGAAAGTCTCTGGTGCTTAAAAATCAGCTCAGAGGAAGGCCAATGGCCCTTGGCCCACCAGCCCAATCCCTGACCGTCTTACATTGAATAAGCAGGTGCAGCCTGGTCAGACTGGATGGGAGACCACTGGGAATACCATGGTGTCATAAGACCTTTTCTTCTGCTTCCTCACTGGCAGCTGTTAAAATTCCAGCGTACATGACGATGGAAAGAATGGCCTGTGAAGATCGGGGGCCATCGGACATCCAGATGGGCTGGGGCCAACAGCAGCTGCCCAGGATCCCCCCAAACACCGAGGAGAGAGGGAGACCACCAGGACCTTGCCCTGTTGTGGGTATCAGCATCCCTGATTGAAGTACAGGTGAATGGTTACAGTCTCTGATGCCTTTGAAATCAGCCAGAGAAATATCTAGGCCCAGTGGCTGGAGGGGAGTAGAGCCCTTTTGAGCTGGGGTAGAGGAGCCCATTGCCACAGGCTGTGGTATCGCGCCAAGGCTTCAGTGTCCCGGGGAGTGGGGTGAAAGTCCTCTGGCTGCCTTAAATCGCTCAGAGGAAAGGCCAATGGCCCTTGGCCAGCACCAGCCAAATGCACCTCGATCCTGTCTGACAGTGGAAGCTCGTGCGGCCTGGTCAGTACCTGGATGGGAGACCAACTGGAATACCAGGTGTCATAGACCTTTTCTTCTGCTTCACTCAACTGGCAGGCTTGTAAGTCCCAGCAGTACAATGACGATGGAAAGGAATGGCCTGTGAAGATCGGGGGCCTCATCGGGACATCCAAGATGGCTGGGGGCCAACAGCAGCTGCCCAGGATCCCCAGCCCGCTGAGAGAAGAGGAACCCCCCCCCGGACCCTGCCCCTGTTTGGTGGGTGAGCACATCCCTCGGATTGAAGTAGCAGGTGAATGGGTTCAGTCCTGGATCCTTGAATCATATCAGCCCAAGGAAATATCTAGGCCCATGGCTGGGGGAGTAAGAGCCTCTTTTGGCTGGAGGGTTAGAGGAGCCCCATTGCCACAGGCTGGTGGGTGAGCGGCGTCCAGGCTTCAGTGTACCGGGAGTGGGTGAAAGTCTCTGGCTGCCTTAAAATCAGCTCAGAGGGAAAGGCCAATGGCCTTGGCCACACCAGCCCAAATGCACCTGATCCTGTCTGCATTGGAAGCTAGAAGCAGGTGCAGGCCCTGGTCATACCTGGATGGAGACCAACGGAATACCAGGTGGTCATAGACCTTTTCTTCTGCTTCACTCAACTGGCAGGCTTTTAAAAGTTCCAGCGTACAATGACGATGGAAGGAATGGCCTGTGAATATCGGGGGGGGCTCTCGGGACATCCAAGATGGCTGGGGCCAACAGCAGCTGCCCAATCCTCCCAGCCCAGCGAGAGAACAGGGAGACCCCCCCAGGCCCTTGCCCCTGTTGGTGGTTGCAGCAGCATCCCTGGATTGAAAGTCAGGTGGAAGGGGTTACAGTCTCTGGATGCCTTGAAATCAGCCCAAGGAAATATCTAGGCCCCATGGCTGGAGGGGGAGTAAGAGCCTTTTGGCTGGAGGGTAGAGGAGCCCCATTGCCACAGGCTGTGGGTGGCGCGTCCAAGGCTTCAGTGTTACCGGGAGTGGTGTGAAATTCTCTGGCTGCCTTAAAATCAGCTCAAGGGAAAGGCCAATGGCCCTTGGCCACACCAGCCCAAATGCACTGATCTTTCTGACATTGGAAGCAAGCAGGTGCAGGCCTGGTCCATACTGGATGGGAGACCAACTGGGAATATACCAGGTGTCATACCCTTTTCTTCTGCTTCACCTCAACTGGCAGGCTTAAAGTTCCAGCGATACAATGACGATGGAAAGAATGGCCTGTGAAGATCGGGGGGCTCATCGGGACATCCAAGATGGCTGGGGGCCAACAGCAGCTGCCCAGGATCCCCAAGAACAGCCGTAGAAAGGGAGACCCCAGGACCGCTCCTGTTTGGTGGGTCGAGCATCATCCCTGGATTGAAAGTACAGGTGAATGGGTTACAGTCTCTTGATGCCTTGAATCAGCCAGAGAATATCTAGGCCCCATGGCTGGAGGGGAGTAAGAGCCTTTTTTGGCTGGAGGGTAGAGGAGCCCCATTGCCACAGGCTGGTGGGTGAGCGGCTCCGAGCTTAGTGTACCGGGGAGTGAGTGACAAGTCTCTGGCTGCCTTAAAATCAGCTCAGAGGAAACACATGGCCCTTGGCACCAAGCCCAAATGCACCTGATGTCTGTCTGACATTGGAAGCTAGCAGGTCCAGGCCTGGTCATACCTGGATGGGAGACCAACTGGGAATACCAGATGTCCATCGACCTTTTCTTCTGGCCTTCACTCAACTGGCAGTCTTTTAAAAGTTCCAGCGTACAGTGACATGAAGAACGGCCTGTGAAGATCGGGGGCCATCTGTCACATCCAAGCTGGCTGGGGGCCAAGCAGATGCCCAGGATCCCCCCAGCCCAGCTGCAGAGAAGAGGGATACTCCCTCAGTCACCCTTTTCCCTGTTGTGGTTGAGCACATCCTGGATTGAAACTACAGGTGAATGGTACAGTCTCTGGATGCCTTGAAAATCAGCCCAAAGAAATATCTTAGCCCCATGGCTGGAGGGGGAATACGAGCCTCTTTTGGCTGAGGTGAGGAGCCCCATGCCACAGTCTGGTGGGTGAGCAGATCCCTGGATTGAAAGTACAGGTGAATGGGTACAGTCTCTGGATGCCTTAAATCAGCCCAGAGGAAATATCTAGGCCCCAGGCTGGAGGGGGAGTAAGAGCCTCTTTTGGCTGGAGGGTAGAGGCCCCTTGCCACAGGCTGGTGGTGAGCGGCGTCCAAGGCTTAGTGTACCGGGGAGTGGGTAAAGTCTCTGGCTGCCTTAAAATCAGCTCAGAGGGAAAGCCAATGGCCCTTGGCCACACAGCCCAAATGCACCTGATCCTGTCTGACATTGGAAGCTAACAGGTGCACCTGGTCAGTCACCTGGATGGGAGACCAACTGGGAATACCAGGTGTCATAGACCTTTTCTTCTGCTTCACTCAACTGGAGGCTTTTAGTTCCAGCTACATACGATGGAAGGAATGGCCTTGTGAAGATCGGGGGCCTCATCGGGACATCCAAGATGGCTGGGGGCCAACAGCAGCTGCCACAGGATCCCCCAGCCCAGCTGAGAGAAGAGGAGACCCCCCCAGACCTTGCCCCCTGGTGGGTGAGCAGCATCCCTGGATTGAAAGTACGGTGAATGGGTTACAGTCTCTGGATGCCTTGAAATCAGCCGAAGGAAATATCTAGGCCCCATGGCTGGAGGGGAGTAAGAGCCTCTTTTGGCTGGAGGTTAGAAGCCCCATTGCCACAGCTGGTGGGTGAGCGGCTCCCTGGCTTAAGTACCGGTGGAGTGGGTAAAGTCTCTGGTGCCTTGAAAATCAGCCCAGAGAAATATCTAGGCCCATGGATGGAGGGGGAGGTAGAGGCCTCTTTTGGCTGGAGGGTAGAGGAGCCCCTTGCCCACACGGCTGGTGGGGTGAGCGGCGTCCAAGGCTTCGATGTACCGGGGATGGGTGGGAAGTCTCTGATGCCTTAAATCAGCTCAAGCGGAAAAGGGCCCAATGCCTTGGCCACACCAGCCCAAATGCACCTGATCCGTCTGACATTGGAAGCCAGCAAGGTGCGGCCTGGTCAGTCCTGGATGGGCGACCAACTGGAATACCAGGTGTCATAGACCTTTTCTTCTGCTTCACTCAACTGGCAGGCTTTTAAAAAGGTTCCAGCGTACAATGACGATGGAAAGCAATGGCCTGTGAAGATCGGGGGGCTCATCGGGACATCCAAGATGGCTGGGGGCCAACAGCAGCTGCCCAGGATCCCCCCAGCCCAGCCGAGGGAAGAGGGAGACCCCCCAGGACCTTGCCCCCGCTTGGTGGGTGAGCAGCAAACGTGGATTGAAAGTACAGGTGAATGGGTTACAGTCTCTGGATGCCTTGAAATCAGCCCAGAGGAAATATCTAGGCCCCATGGCTGGAGGGGGAGTAAGAGCCTCTCTTGGCTGGAGGGTAGAGGAGCCCCATTGCCACAGGCTGGTGGGTGAGCGGCATCCAAGGCTTCAGTGTACCGGGGAGTGGGTGAAAGTCTCTGGCTGCCTTAAAATCAGCTCAGAGGGAACAGCCATGGCCCTTTGGCCACACCAGCGGGGCCTATGCACCTGATCCTGTCGACATTGGAAGCTAAGCAGGTGCGGTCCTGGTCAGTTACCAATGGATGGGAGACCAACTGGGAATACAGGTGTATATACCTTTTCTCGCTTCACCATCAACGTGGCAGGCTTTTAAAAAGGTTCCAGCGTACAATGACGATGGAAGGAATGGCCCTGTGAAGATCGGGGGCTCATCTGGACATCCAGATGGCTGGGGGCCCAACAGCAGCTGCCCAGGATCCCCCCACCCAGCCTGAGAGAAGAGGGAACCCCCAGGACCTTGCCCGCTTGGTGTGAGCAGCATCCCTGGATTGAGTACAGGTGAATGGTTACAGTCTTGGATGCCTTGAATAGCCCAGAGGAAATATCTAGGCCCCATGGCTGAGGGAGGGTGAGTAAGAGCCTCTTTTGGCTGAGGGTAGAGAGCCCCATTGCCACAGGTGGTGGTGAGCGGCGTCCAAGGCTTCATGTACCGTGGGAGTGTGGAAAGTCTCCTGCTGCCTTAAAATCAGCTCAGAGGGAAGCCATGGCCCTTGGCCACACCAGCCCAATGCACCTGATCCTGTCTGACATTGAAGCTAAGCAGGTGCAGGCCTGGTCAGTACTTGGATGGAGACCAAACTGGGAATACCAGGTGTCATAGACCTTTTCTTCTGCTTCACTCAACTGGCAGGCTGTTCCACTACAATGACGATGGAAAGGAATGGCCTGTGAAGATCGGGGGGCTCATCGGGACATCCAGATGGCTGGGGGCCAACAGCAGCTGCCCAGGATCCCCCCACCCACTGAGAGAAGAGGGAGACCCCCAGGACCTTCCCCCCGCTGGTGGGTGAGCAGCATCCCTGGATTGAAGTACAGGTGAATGGTTACAGTCTCTGGAGCCTTGAAATCAGCCCAGAGGAAATATCTAGGCCCATGCTAGGGGGAGTAAGAGCCTTTTTGGCTGGAGGGTAGAGGACCCCATTGCCACAGGTGGTGGGTGAGCGGCGTCCAGGCTTCAGTTGTACCCGGGAGTGGGTGAAAGTCTCTGGCTGCCTTAAAATCAGCTCAGAGGAAAGCCAATGGCCCTTGCCACACCCAGCCCAATGCACCGATCCTGTCTGACATTGGAAGCTACAGGTCAGGCTCTGTCAGACCTGGATGGGAGACAACTGGGAATACCAGTTGTCATAGACCTTTTCTTCTGCTTCCTCCAACTGGCAGGCTTGTTCCAGCTACAATGACATGGAAGGAATGGCCTGTTGAAGATCGGGGGCTCATGGGACATCCAAGATGGCTGGGGGCCAACAGCACTGCCCAGGATCCCCCCAGCCCACTGAGAGAAGAGGGAGACCCCCCAGGACCCTTGCCCCTGCTTGGTGGGAGCAGCATCCCTGTTGAAAGTACAGTGAATGGGTTACGTCTCTGGATGCCTTGAAATCAGCCCAGAGGAAAATCTAGGCCCCATGGCTGGAGGGGGTGTAAGAGCCTCTTTGGCTGGAGGGTAGAGGAGCCCCATTGCCCAGGCTTGTGGGTGAGCGGCGTCCAAGGCTTCAGTGTACCGGGGAGTGGGTGGAAAGTCTCTGGCTGCCTTAAAATCAGCTCAGAGGGAAAGGCCAATGGCCCTTGGCCACACCAGCCCAAATGCACCTGATCCTGTCTTACTTGGAAGCTCAGGTGCAGGCCTGGTCAGCACTTGGATGGAGCCAACTGGGAATACCAGGTGTCATAGACTTTTCTTCTGCTTCACTCAACTGGCAGGCTTGTTCCACGCATACAATGACGATGGAAAGGAATGGCCTGTGAAGATCGGGGGCTCATCGGGACATCCAGATGGCTGGGGGCAAACAGCAGCTGCCCAGGATCCCCCAGCCCAGCCAGAGAAGAGGAGAACCCCCCAGGACCTTGCCGCCTGTTTGGTGGTGAGCAGCACTCCGGATTGAAAGTACGGTGAATGGTTTACAGTCTCTGGATGCCTTGGAAATCAGCCCAGAGGAAATATCTAGGCCCCATGGCTGAGGGGGAGTAAGCCTCTTTTTGGCTGGAGGGTAGAGGGCCCCATTGCCACAGGCTGGTGGGTGACGGCGTCCAAGGCTTCAGTGTACCGGGGAGTGGGTGAAAGCCTCTGCTGCTTAAAATCAGCTCAGGGGAAAAGAATGGCCCTTGGACACCGCCCAAATGCACCTGATCCTGTCACTTGGAACTAGCAGTGCGGCCTGTCAGTCCTGGGGGAGAAACTGGGACCAGGTGTCTAGACCTTTTCTTCTGTGCTTCACTCAACTGGCAGGCTTTTAAAAGGTTCCACGTACAATGACGATGGAAGGAATGGCCTGTGAAGATCGGGGGGCTCATCGGGACATCCAAGATGGCTGGGGGCCAACAGCAGCTGCCCAGGATCCCCCCAGCCCAGCCGAGAGAAGAGGGAGACTACCCCAGGACTGCCCTGTTGTGGGTGAGCAGCATCCCTGGATTGAAAGTAACGGTGAATGGTTAACAGTCTCTGGATGCCTTGAAATCAGCCCAGAGGAAATATCTAGGCCCCATGGCTGGAGGGGAGTAAGAGCCTCTTTTGGCTGGATGGTAGAGGAGCCCCATTGCCACAGGCTGGTGGGTGAGCGGCGTCCAAGGCTTCAGTGTACCGGGAGTGGGTGAAAGTCTCTGGCTGCCTTAATCAGCTCAGAGGGAAAGCCAATGGCCCTTGCCACACCAGCCCAATGCACCTGATCCTGTCGACATTGGAAGCTAAGCAGGTGCAGGCCGGTCAGTACCTGGATGGGAGACAACTGGGAATACCAGGTGTCATAGACCTTTTCTTCTCTCTCCTCAACTGGCAGGCTTTTAAAGGTTCCAGCGTACAATGACGATGGAAAGGAATGCCTGTGAAGATCGGGGGGCTCATCGGGACATCCAAGATGGCTGGGGGCCAACAGCAGCTGCCCAGGATCCCCCCGCCCAGCTGAGAGAAGAGGAGACCCCCAGGACCCTGCCCCTGCTGGTGGGGGTGAGCAGCATCCCTGATTGAAAGTACAGGTGAATGGTTACAGTCTCTGGATGCCTTGAAATCAGCCCAGAGGAAATATCTAGGCCCATGGCTGAGGGGGGAGTAAGAGCCTCTTTTGGCTGGAGGGTAGAGGAGCCCCATTCCACAGGCTGGTGGTGAGCGGCGTCCAAGCTCAGTGTTTCCGGGAGTGGGTGAAAGTCTCTGGCTGCCTTAAAATCAGCTCAGAGGAAAGGCCAATGGCCCTTTGGCCACACCAGCCCAAATGCACCTATCCTGTCTGACATTGGAAGCAGCAGGTGCAGGCCTGGTCAGTACCTGGATGGAGACCACCTGGGAATACCAGTTCATAGACTTTTCTTCTGCTTCACTCAACTGGCAGCCTGTTCCAGCATACAATGACGATGGAAAGGAATGGCCTGTGAAATCGGGGGCCCATCGGGACATCCAAGATGGCTGGGGCCAACAGCACTGCCCAGGATCCCCCAACCCCACGCCAGCTGAGGAAGAGGGAACCAGGACCCTGCCCCGGTGTGAGCAGCATCCCTGGATTGAAAGTACAGGTGAATGGTTACAGTCTCTGGATGCCTTGAAATCCACCCAAGGAAATATCTAGGCCCCATGGCTGGAGGGGAGTAAGAGCCTCTTTTGGCTGGAGGGTAGAGGAGCCCCATTGCCCACAGGCTGGTGGGTGAGCGGCGTCCAAGGCTTCAGTGTACCGGGGAGTGTGGTGAAAGTCTCTGGCTGCCTAAAATCAGCTCAGAGGAAAGGCCAATGGCCCTGGCCACACAGCCCAAAGGCACCTGATCCTGTCTGACATTGAAGCTAAGCAGGTGCAGGCCTGGTCAGTACTGGATGGGAGACCAACTGGGAATACCAGGTGTCATAGACCTTTTCTTTCTGCTTACTCAACTGGCAGGCTTTTAAAGTTCCCAGCGTACATGCCGATGGAAGGAATGGCCTGTGAAGAGTCGGGGGCTCATCGGACATCCAAGATGGCTGGGGGCCAACAGCAGCGCCCAGGATCCTCCCATCCCAGCCGAGAGAAGAGGGAGACCCCCCAGGACCTTGCCCCCTGTTTGGGTGGGTAGCAGCATCCCTGATTGAAAGTACAGGTGAATGGGTTACAGTCTCTGGATGCCTTGAAATCAGCCCAGAGAAATATCTAGGCCCCATGGCTGAGGGGGAGTAAGAGCCTCTTTTGGCTGGAGGGTAGAGGAGCCCCATTGCCACAGGCTGGTGGGTGAGCGGCGTCCAAGGCTTCAGTGTCCGGGGAGTGGGTGAAGTCTCTGGCTGCCTTAAATCAGCTCAAGGGAAAGCCAATGGCCTTGGCCACACCAGCCCAAATGCACCTGATCCTGTCTGACATTGGAAGCAAGCATGTGCAGGCCTGGTCAGTACCTGATGAGACAAACTGGGAATACCAGGTGTCAAACCTTTCTTCTGCTTCACTCAACTGGCAGGCTTTAAAAGTTCCAGCGTACAATGACGATGGAAAGGAATGGCCTGTGAAGATCGGGGGGCTCATCGGGACATCCAAGATGGCTGGGGCCTACAGCAGCTGCCCAGATCCCCCCAGAACAGCCGAGAGAGAGGAGACCACCCCAGGACCTTGCTCCTGTTTGGTGGGGAGCAGCATCCCTGGATTGAAAGTACAGGTGAATGGTTACAGTCTCTGGATGCCTTGAAATCAGCCCAGAGGAAAATATCTAGGCCCCATGGCTGGAGGGGAGTAGAGCTCTTTTGGCTGAGGGTAAGAGGGCCCCATTGCCACAGGCTGGTGGGTGAGTGGCGGCTCCGGCTTCAGTGTACCGGGAGTGGTGAAAGTCTCTGGCTGCCTTAAAATCAGCTCAGAGGGAAACACCAAGGGCCCTTGCCACCAAGCCCAAATGCACCTGATCCTGTCTGACATTGGAAGTCTAGCAGGTGCAGGCCTGGTCAGTTCCTGGATGGGAACCAACTGGGAATACAGGTGTCATAGACCTTTTCTTCTGCTTCACTCAACTGGCAGGCTTGTTGCCAGCTACATGACGATGGAAAGGAATGGCCTGTGAAGATCGGGGGCTCATCGGGACATCCAAGATGGCTGGGGGCCACAGCAGCTGCCCCAGGATCCCCCACCCAGCTGAGAGAAGAGGGAGACCCCCAGGACCTTGCCCCGCCTGGTGGGTGAGCAGCATCCCTGATTGAAAGTACAGGTGAATGGGTTACAGTCTCTGGATGCCTGAAATCACCCAAGGAATATCTAGGCCCCATGGCTAGGGGGAGTAAGAGCCTCTTTTGGCTGGAGGGTAGAGGAGCCCCATTGCCACAGGCTGGTGGGTGAGCGGCGTCCAGGCTTCAGTGTACGGGGAGTGGTGAAAGTCCTCTGGCTGCTTAAAATCAGCTCAGAGGGAACACCAATGGCCCTTGGCCACACCGCCCAAATGCCCTGATCCTGTTCTGACATTGGAAGCTAAGCAGTGGCAGGCCTGGTCAGTACCTGGATGGGAGACAACGGGAATACCAGGTGTCATAGACCTTTTCTTCTGCTTCACTCAACTGGCAGCTTGTTCCAGCATACAATGACGATGGAAAGGAATGGCCTTTGAAGATCGGGGGCCTCATCGGGACATCCAATCTGGCTGGGGCAAACAGCAGCTGCCCAGGATCCCCCCAGCCCAGCTGAAGAAGAGGGAGACCCCCAAGGACCCTGCCCCTGCTGGTGGGTGAGCAGCATCCCTGCATTGAAAGTACAGGTGAATGGGTTACAGTCTCTGATGCCTTGAATCAGCCCAGAGGAATAATCTAGGCCCCATGGCTGGAGGGGAGTAAGAGCCTCTTTTGGCTGGAGGTAGAAGCCCCATTGCCACAGCTGGTGGGTGAGCGGCGTCCAAGGCTTCAGTGTACCGGGGAGTGGTGAAGCTCGCTGCTTAAATAGCTCAGAGGAAGCCATGCCCTTGGCCCCACCCAAATGCACCTGATCCTGTTGACATTGGAAGCTAGCAGTGCAGGCCTGGTCATACCTGATGGAGACAACTGGGAATACCAGTGTATACACCTTTTCTCTTCTCTTCACTCAACTGGCAGCTTTTAAAAAGGTTCCAGCGTACAATGACGATGGAAAGGATGGCCTGTGAAGATCGGGGGCTCATCGGGACATCCAGAATGGCTGGGGCCAACAGCAGCTCCCAGATCCCCCCAGCCCGGTGAGAGAAGAGGGAGACCCCCCAGTACCTGCCCCTGCTGGTGGGTGAGCAGCATCCCTGGTTGAATACAGTGAATGGGTTACAGTCCTCTGATGCCTTGAAATCAAGCCCAGAGGAAATATCTAGGCCCCATGGCTGGAGGGGGAGTAAGAGCTCTTTTGGCTGGAGGGTAGAGGAGCCCATTGCCACAGGCTGGTGGTGAGCGGCAGTCCCTGGCTTGAAGTGTACCGGGGAGTGGGTGAAAGTCTCTGGCTGCCTTAAAATCAGCTCAGAGGGAAAGGCCAATGGCCCTTGGCCACACCAGCCCAAATGCACCTGATCCTGTCTGACATTGGAAGCTAAGCAGGTGCAGGCCCGGTCAGTACCTGGATATGAGACCAACTGGGAATACCAGGTGTCATAGACCTTTTCTCTGCTTCACTCAACTGGCAGCGGTTCAGCTATACAATGACGATGGAAGAATTGGCCTTGTGAAGATCGGGGGGGCTCATCGGACACTCCAGATGGCTGGGGGCCAACACCAGCTGCCCAGGTCCCTCCCCCCAGCCCAGCTGAGAAGAGGGAGACCCCCAGGACCTTGCCCTGCTTGGTGGGGTGAGCAGCATCCTGGATTGAAAGTACAGTGAATGGTTACAGTCCTCTGGATCCTTGAAATCAGCCCAGAGGAAATATCTAGGCCCCAATGGCTAAGGGGGAGTAAGAGCCTTCTTTTGGCTGGAGGGTAAGAGACCCCATGCCACAGGCTGGTGGGTGAGGGCGTCCAAGCTTCAGTGTACCGGGGAGTGGGTGAAAGTCTCTGGCTGCCTAAAATCAGCTCAAGGGAAAGCCAATGCCCTTGCCACACCAGCCCAAATGCACCTTGATCCTGTCTGACTTGGAACTAAGCAGGTCAGGCCTGGTCATACCTGGATGGGAGACCAACTGGGAATACCAGGTTCTAGACCTTTTCTTCTGCTTCACTCAACTGGCAGGCTTAAGTTCAGCGATACAATGACGATGGAAAGGAATGGCCTGTGAAGATCGGGGTGCATCATCGGGACATCCAAGATGGCTGGGTGCCAACAGCACTGCCAGGATCCCCACAGCGCCGAGAGAAGGGAGACCCCCAGACCTTGCCCGTGGTGGTGAGCAGCATCCCTGGATTGAAAGTACAGGTGAATGGGTTCAGTCTCTGGATGCCTTGACATCAGCCCAGAGGAATATCTAGGCCCATGGCTGAGGGGGAGTAGAGCCTCTTTTGGCTGGAGGGTAGAGGAGCCCCATTGCCACAGGCTGTGGTGAGCGGCGTCCAGCTCAGTGTACCGTGGAGTGGGTGAAAGCTCTCTTGGCTGCTTAAAATCAGCTCACGAGGAACCAATGGCCCTTGGCCCACCAGCCCAATCACCTGATCCTGTCTTACTTGAACTAAGCAGGTGCAGCCTGGTCAGTTCTGGATGGGAGACACTGGGATACCATGTGTCATAAGCCTTTTCTTCTGCTCTCAACTGGCAGCTTTAAAAGGTTCCAGCGTACATGACGATGGAAAGGAATGGCCTGTGAGATCTGGGGCTCATCGACATCCAGATGGCTGGGGCCAACACAGCTGCCCAGGATCCCCCCAACCCGGAGGAAGAGGGAGACCCCAGGACCTTGCACCGTGTGGTCATGCACATCCCTGGTTGAAGTACGGTGAATGGTTCAGTCTCTGATGCCTTTAAATCCCAGAGAAATTCCAGGCCCCTCTGGAGGGGAGTAAGAGCCCTTTTTGAGCTGAGGGTAGGGAGCCCATTGCCCAGGCTGTGGTGATCGCGTCCAAGGCTTCAGTGTACCCCGGGGAGTGGAGGTAGAAAGTCCTCTGGCTGCCTTAATCAGCTCAGAGGAAGCCAATGGCCCTTGGCACCAGCCAATGCACCTATCCTGTCTGACAGGGGCTGTGAGGTGTCAGACCTTGGATGGAGACCACTGGAATACCAGTGTCATAGACCTTTTCTTCTGCTTCACTCAACTGGCAGCTTGTTCCAGCATACAATGACGATGGAAAGGAATGGCCTGTGAAGATCGGGGGCCTCATCGGGACATCCAAGATGGCTGGGGCCAACAGCAGCTGCCGAGGATACCCGTCAGCCCAGCGAGAGAAGAGGGATACCCCCGGACCCTGCCCCGCTGGTTGGGTGAGCAGTCATCCCTCGGATTGAAAGTACAGGTGAATGGGTTCCAGTCTCTGGATGCCTTGAAATCAGCCCAAGGAAAATATCTAGCCCATGGCTGGGGGAGTAAGAGCCTCTTTTGCTGGAGGGTAGAGGAGCCCATTGCCACAGGCTGGTGGGTGAGCGGCGTCGGCTTCGTGTACCGGGAGTGGTGAAAGTCTCTGGCTGCTTCAAAATAGCCAGAGGGAAAGGCCATGGCCTTGGCCACACCAGCCCAAATGCACCTGATCCTTCTGCCATTGGAAGCTAAGCAGGTGCAGGCCTGGTCAGTACCTGGATGGAGACCACTGGAATACCATGGTGTCATAGACCTTTCTTCTGCTTCACTCAACTGGCAGGCTTTAAAAGGTTTCCAGCGTACAATGACGATGGAAAGGAATGGCCTGTGAATATCGGGGGGCTCATCGGGACATCCAAGATGGCTGGGGCCAACAGCAGCTGCCCAGATCCCCCGCCCAGCGAGAAACGAGGAGACCCCCCCAGACCTTGCCCCTGTTGGTGGGCAGCACAATCCCTGGATTGAAAGTCAAGGTGAAGGGGTTACAGTCTCTGGATGCCTTGAAATCAGCCCATAGGAAATATCTAAGGCCCCATGGCTGGAGGGGAGTAAGAGCCTCTTTGGCTGGAGGGTAGAGGAGCCCCCATTGCCACAGGCTGGTGGGTGGCGGCGTCCAAGGCTTCGTGTTACCGGGGAGTGGGTGAAATTCTCTGGCTGCCTTAAAATCAGCTCAGAGGAAAGGCCAATGGCCCTTGGCCACACCAGCCCAAATGCCTGATCCTGTCTGACATTGGAAGCCAAGCAGGTGCAGGCCTGGTCATACCTGGATGGGAGACCAACGGGAATACCAGTGTCATACCCTTTTCTTCGCTCACCTCAACTGGCAGGCTTTAAAAGGTTCCACCGTACAATGACGATGGAAAGAATGGCCTGTGAAGATCGGGGGGCTCATCGGGACATCCAAGATGGCTGGGGGCCAACGGCAGCTGCCCAGGATCCCCAGACAGCCGTAGAAAGAGGAGACCCAGGACCTGCCCTGTTTGGTGGGGAGCACATCCCTGGATTGAAAGTACAGGTGAATGGGTTACAGTCTCTGATGCCTTGAATCAGCCAGAGAATATCTAGGCCCCATGGCTGGAGGGGAGTAGACTCTTTTGGCTGGAGGGTAGAGGAGCCCCATTGCCACAGGCTGGTGGGTGAGCGGCATCCTGGCTTGAGTGTACCGGGGAGTGAGGTGAAAGTCTCTGGCTGCCTTAAAATCAGCTCAGAGGGAAACAATGGCCCTTGGCCGCAAGCCCAAATGCACCTGATTCTGTCTGACATTGGAAGCTAGCAGGTCAGGCCTGGTCATACTGGATGGGAGACCAACTGGGAATACCAGGTGTTGAGATCGGGGGCTCATCGGGACATCCAAGATGGCTGGGGGCCAACAGCAGCTGCCCAGGATCCCCTCAGCCCAGCCAAGAGAAGAGGGAGACCCCCCAGGACCTTGCCCCCGCCTGGTGGGTGACATTGAGAAACAACCTGCTCATTTCTGGCCATGCTTGCTGTAGCGTCTCCATGATACAGGAAATTCATCAGCAAGCTCCCAGTGTATTTGTGTGTAAAAATGCAGTAAATCACTATTTATGCATGTTTTACCACTTATTTTCATTGGCGATTTTGATCCTCCGTAGACTTTCACATTGAGTGCGTAACGTGATAAACTGTTGCAACGCATGAAAACGCCGTGTTGTGAACATTTTATGGCCGCCCCCATTGGGAATTTCGCTGTATTTAGTATTTTTTACCAATGCACGCTTTTTATGCAAACCCTGAAAATTAGATAAATTGTGCTAGTGGTGAATGAGCCCTAAATGGTTCTGTGCTGAGTGATTGTCAGTTGAAAAGATATAGGGATTCTAGTAGATAGATTCAAGGGAGAAAAATATTATTCTAATACACTTTAATAAGTGTTTTGTTTTTTTCCCCCCTCTCTTTCTGCTCTTTGCACATAATGGTGTGGGGGGTTGGGGCCTATTAGTTAAATGGATTCACAGTTGTTGGGCCTGTGGTTTGGGACCTAACAAGGAAGTTTCCTGTGAGTGAACAAACTTGTGAGTGTCCCTTTCTCTTAGGACCTTGATCTCAAGGACATAAAAAAGAGGACACTTAATAATTTGATGGTTGTATGGTGGTGTGTGAAAGTTTGAAAATCAGGATTGTTGGAAAGTTTGAAAATAAGGATTGTTTGTACTGTTAAGGACTATGTGTGGCAGGACTGAGTGTGCATTAGCAGACTAATCTTTCTTCTTCCCAGTTAAAGGGGTGTGCTGGACTTCTATATTCTAGTATTGTACCTGTTTAATCACAAACAGGCTGTGAAAGGTTAATATGTTTGGTTTTTTTTTTTCCCTCTCTTTCTGGCTCTTGCCCTAATTGGTGTGAGGGTTGGGGGCATTTAAATAGATTCACAGTTTTTGGGCCTGTGGTTTGGACCTAACAAAAGGAAGTTCCTGTGAGTGAAACGACTGTGAGTGTCCCTTTCTCTTAAGGACTTGATCTCAGGACTAAAAAAAAGACATTGAAACAAGAAGGGCAATTAAACAGGTTTGTGCGTCACTGTGTTGGTGTGGTGTATAAGAAGGGACAGTTTTAATCAGTATCCCCATGCAATGTGCCATCGTGCCACATGTATGGGAACCTGAGCAGCATACGTTCCGGAACCTATGTCTGTGTCAGGTGTGAGTGGGTGCCCGTTTGGAAGCTGAGGTGTGAGAGTCTAAGGGGCAGCTTGCAGCATTGCGGTGGATTGGCAGAACTGGGGGGTCAGCAGGCACTGGCTGGGCCAGTATAGAGGTGGGTGTGAAGAGGGACAAGAGGATGAGGAAGGAGGTAGTTTTGTTAGGGTTACTAGGGGAATAGGGAACTGTGTGTTGCCTGCCTGTGCTAGGGTTCGGCTGTGGTGGATCATGTAGACAGATTATTGGTGGGGCCGGGTGTGAACCGCAGTCTTGGTTCACATTGGTGCCAATGACAAAGTTAAGTGGGGTGAGGTCCTTAAACATGATTTCCGAGAACTAGGGGCCAAGATAAAGCAAGACCTCCAGGGTAGTGGTTTTCAAAATACTACCCCCAGCCACGTGCTAAGCCAGGGAGAAAAGCGGGAGCTTATGAGCATTATGCGTGGCAAGAGAGTGGTGTAAGGAAGAAGGGTTGGGTTTATGAGAATCTGGGCAGACTTTGCGTTGGCTACAGGCTCTTTAGTAGGGATGGGTTGCACCTCACTGATGGTGGGTGCAGCTGTTTTTAGGGGAGAAGTGGCTAAGGGTTTGAGGAGATTTTTAAACTAGGTTTGGGGGGGAGGTATTAGCAGTCTCACTGGGATAGATAGTCCGGAGGAAAGCAGGGTGTAGAGATGGCCAGTCGTGGGCGGAAAGGGGGTGGGGCTAGCATAGGGATAGGAGGCATGTTTATTAAGTGTACGAATAAATTACAGGATCATAATCTAAAATGTATGTTTGCAAATGCGAGAAGTTTGGTCTGACAAATGGGTAATTGGAAATATGGCATTGAATGAAAAGTTGATGTAATGGTATAGCAGAAAACGTGGTTAAAACAGTTCCCTACGACTGGGCTGTAAAATATAGAAGATATGCCTTGTTTAGGCAGGACAGAAAAAAAGGAAAGGGGGAGATATGTGTTTTTATGTTCAAAAAGAATTGAAGCCAAATTTAAAAGAAGAGATAACTTGTGATATGGATGATAAAGTGGAGGCAATGGTGGAATTAGGCAACAGAAAGGGGTAATGTTCATGTTGGTGTCTGCTATAAGCCGCCAAATGCTAGCAGAGAGGAGGTGAGTCACCTTCATATCAGTTGGCAAGGGCTGCAGTTTGGGGAGTGTGCTCATTATGGGGGACTTCAATTACCCTGACATTGATTGGTGTGGGTGGAACTGCCATCACAGAAAAAGGCGATGAGTTCCTGATTTGCTGCAGGATAATTTTCCTCAGAAAAGGAGCTCTGTGGATCTGGTATATCTACATTGTGGAGCGCATATATTATAAGTACTGGAGGCTTAGGGATAGTGACCATGAAAGTGGCATTTGGACTTTGTTATCGAAAGGAAAAGTGTGCTGGGTACAAAGCACATTTAATTTCAGGAAAGCAAATTTTCCCAGGTTAAAGCACTCTTCAGAATGTCAACTGGGATAATGTATTATCAGGTAAATGTACTGAACAAGTGGTACTGGTTCAGTGGGATTTTAAGCCAGTATAATTTAACCCTTGGGAAATATGTAAATAAATGTAAAAAAAATAACATCCGCGCCCATGTGGCTTAATTCTGATGTAAAGAGGCAAATGGTAAGAAGAAAAGGCATTTAAAACCTTTAAGAGGCTGAGGGAACGGAAAGGGCCTTTAGGGATTATAAAAACTGTAACAAGGAGTGTAAGAAAGCAATCAAACTAGCTAAAATTAATGAAGTTAGGATGCTGAAGAAAGCATCACTAAGCCTAAACATTTTTTTAAGTATATTAATAGTAAGAAGATGAAGACTGAGAATGTGGCACCATTAATTAATGGGGATAGTTAGTTACGGAGGATGGCGATAAGCAAATGTCCTTGATAATTTTTTCCCTCTGTATACACTATAGAAGATCCAAGTACATGATATCATAAGTATATGTAGCAATAATGGTATAAAGATTCAAGTGCACTTTGGTTAGAAGGATATGGTACAAAAGAACTAAAGAAGGTTAATATTAATAAATCTCCTGGACCGGATAAAATAACATCCTCGGTACTTAAGGAGCTAATTCAGATTTATCTAGGCATTGTTTCTTATTTTTGCTGATTCCCTCATGTCCGGGGGTTGTGCCTGAGTTGGAAAAGGCTGATGTTATTCCAATATTCAAAAGGGTAGTCGTTCACAAGCCGGTAATTACAAGGCCTGTAAGTTTACACATCAATGGTGGGGAAGATACTGGAAAGTTTATAAGGGAACATGTTCTAGAATATGTTTCAGGCTGACATAAGTAGTAACCAGCCATGGATTTTAGGAGGAATAGATCTTGTCAACTAACTTGCTTGGCTTTTATGAGTGAGTAAGAAGAAATGTAGACTCTGGTATAGCAGTAGATGTAGTTTACTTGGATTTTTGCAAAGGCTTTTGATACAGTCCCCCCCATAGGCGACTAATGAATAAGCTAAGGTCTGTTGGTCTGGGGAGTCACATTTGTACTTGGATAGAAATGTGTTAATGAATAGATGCAGAGGTAGTTGTTAATGGGGTTTCATCATTATGACTCAAAGTGCTAATGGGGTGCCACGGTTCTGTGTTGGGGCCGCTTCTATTTAATCTATTTATTAATGTTTGGAAGTGGGTATTGTCAGCAAGGTTTCTTTTGTGTTTGCTGACGACAAAACTTTGGGTCGACCATAAAAAAACTTCAGAGGATGTGCAATCGTTGCAAGGGGATCTAGATAGATTATCACATTGGGCTGCTAAGTGGCAGATGAATTCAATGTTGATAAATGTAAGGTGATACATTTTTGGACTTAAAAATCTTGTGCTACTTATACTATAAATGGCTCTGTGTTAAGAAGTGAATCCCTGTGGAAAGGGATCTTGAGTTTTGGTGGATAACAAACTTAAAGGTAGCAAGCAGTTGCCAGCGGCAACAGCCAGAGCCAGCATGGTATTGTCCTTGTATAAAGAGAGGTTGGATTCAAGGGAGAAAATGTAATTCTCCCTCTTACAAAGCATTGGTAAGGCCTCATTTGGAATATGCAGGGCAGTTTTTGGAATCCTTTGTACAAAAGGACATCTTTGAAATGGGAAAGGGTTCAGAGAAGGGCAACTCAATTATAAGGGATTGGGGAGCTTTAATATGAAGAGAGACTGGAAAAGTTACAATTATGTACGCTGGAGAAAGGCGTTTGGGTGGGGATATGATTACTGTGTAAATAACATTAACGGGCCATACAATAAACTATCTGGGGGCATTTCACCATAGAACATGTCAAAGGACACGAGGACATCCCTTAAGACTTGAAGAAAAAATGTTTAGCTTCAAGCTCGGAAAGGGTTTTTCACGGTGAGAACGTACAAAGCTAATGGAACTGTCTTCCAGTGGACGTTTGTAATGGCAGTTCATTGGTCATTTTCAAAAAAAGCTGGATGAGTTTCTGCAAACAGGAATGTTGCAAGTTACTTGGTATTGATACATAAAGTAGAGTTGATCCAGGGGAAATTTCCGATTGCCACTTGGAGTCAGGAAGGAATTTTCCCCCCTTTATAAATTTTTTTTTTTTTTTTGCCTTCCTCTGGATCAACATTTAGGCAGGAATGAGGATATTGCTAGAATGGTTTGGACTGGATGGACTATGTCTTTATTCAACCTCAATACTAAATGTAAAAAATCTACCTCTTAACAAGGCACTGGTAAGGCCCTCACTTTTCCCCCTGACCGACATTTGCACAAGGGTAGCAATCCGCCAGGACGAATCACTGTAAAAGTATGAAAACTACTGGTATTACTCCTATCTTTTGAGCATGCGTGCCAATATTCAAGAGCGTGATTGGGACGCTGTTGATCAGCTGGAGAGAAGCCAACAGTAAAGCGACAGTAGGTACGTTTATCTGTGTAACCTACGCGTGCCGTTATTCACAGGGAGGAATAAGCAATGTCACCTCCCTGTGATATAATACAATTTGGCAAGTTACAAGTATATAAAACGGTTTAGTGTCCCTTTAAAAAAGAAACCTGGTCTGCCATACACAATTATGAATTTATTTCTCTGTTAGTTAGAATTGTATTAATTTCCATGCCATGTGTAAAGTACATTTGTTAAATGAAGGCTTTAAAATATTTACGTTTTTTTGGGGAACGTTTTTTAACTCCTTTAAGCCAGCCTCACCATTAGTTTGGTGTCGAGCAGATTTTCAGAACAATATTGTTTCTTTTTCGAGAGAAGATTAACAATAATTTTTCTGGAAAGCTTTGCTATGGTTATAATATCAGCCAATAAATGGATCACCTTTACATTACTACTTGTTGTGTTTGATCTTAACGTTCTAGTAACTAGTTTATACTATAAACTTATCATATTCCAGAAATCGAATTCATGATGTAAACCCTGCTTGACAATAATTTTCTATTTAAAAAGACTATTTAATCTCTCTAGACAAAGGTTTCAATAATCGGTCTCTTTTATTTGATTTTTAAGTAATGTACACTATGTCCTTGGAGGTGATGAGAGATGTGGTTGTCAACTAGCTTGCCACATTGTTTTTTTTCCAAAGGACAGCACTGAATCCTCAATAAACTTCATTTTCACCTGCTTGTTATACCCCAGCTGTATAATATCTGTTTACAATGACTCACATGTGTTTAAGTTATCAACATATACTTACCTTCTCTTTGCTATAAGAACTGAACATGTACTTTTTAATTTTTATTTACCCAACAAAGATTAACACATTTCTAAGTGTGTTTTAAACAATAAAGCTGGAACAAGTGTTTTTGTTTTAATTGCTATGATCCCTTAAATTGCATTGGTCAAAAATATTTCCCCCGTATTATCCTTCTAATAGATAGAGTCATAACTGTCAAAACAGGATTGGGCACCATCGTGCAGCCAGTTGAGCCCTGCATGAACTGCTCTATAATGAGCTAAATCCCATTAGAGCATTAAATATCTCAACTATCAGCAATTAGCTTAAAGTAATCCTAGATACAAAAGTGATTATGATATATTTTTCTAACAATTCCAATGTGTTAGTCAGTGAAATCTAATTACATCTTTTTTCCCTACATGTCTTTATTGTGATAATTCATCTAGACAAGTGAAAAATAAAACCATAATAATGTTTGACAGATGTAGAATGACATTGACTTTTCTTGCATTGTTTAAAGAGAATTAGTGTACATCATAGCTGGAACTGCAACATTTCCTACATAAATATCCAGAAACTTCCCACTGCTTGAGAACAGGTAAAGGAATTACAAGGTGCTCTTGCAAAAGGTTACATTTGGTGTGCGAATGCTGGAGGCTTGAACACTTTGAGGCTTTAATACTGCTATAACAAAAATAGAAAAGATAACCAATGCACATTCCTAGGCCCCATACAATATCATTATCTGCACACTGGCATACTTTATAACAAAGGGGTTTTAGTAACATTTCTGTGATCACATGATGAAAAGCCTTCAACCACATCAAGGTAACCCCATCTGGAAGGTCCTAACGGTCTAACCTTTTTACTTCAATTACCATTACAACTTTTGCATTTCTCATTCTTACACACTGGATCCTATAACAGGCTCTCACTTCCCCCCCAGCCCTTTGGCTTTTTAAATGAGGGAAGAGGCCATCCAGTGCTTATATATGAAGGCATAGGACCTCCCCTATAAAGGGCATGTTGGGGGTGCTATTCCACATGGAGGCTTGACCAGGCCTCCCAATAAATACATACAATACAAGGATGTGGAGAAGCACTCCAATTAGGCTAATTTACAACTACATTTACAGAAGTGCTACTGATCTGGTCAAATATTATACAAACATAGAAAAGATAATGAATGCACATTCCTAGGCCCCATACAATATCATATTATCTGCACACTGGCATACTCTTATAACAAACAAGGGTTTTAGTATACATTACTGTGATCTCATGAAATGAAAAGCCTTCCAACCACGTCAATGTTTGACATATCAGTAGCACTTCCGCTATGTAGTTATAAATAGCCTAATTGTAGTGCTTCCACAATCCTTGTATTGTATATATTTATTAGGAGGCCTGGTCAACACCTGAAATGAAACTTCTTTTCTTCTCAACCTTAAAGGATGTCCCACGAGTCCTCTGATATGACCTATTAGTAACAATGCACCAGAGAGTTCATTGTAATGGCCCATTAATATATTGTATATAAGTTATCATGTCCCCACGCAAACATTCGCTTCTCCAATGTGTCCTTTTGTATAGGGATTCCAAAACTGTGCCGCATATTCCAAATAGGCCTTACCAGTGGCTTGTAAAGAGGGAGATAATATTTTTCTCTCTTGAATCTATTCCCCTCTTTATACAAGACAATATCTTGCTAGCTCTAGCTGTTGCTACCTGGCATTGTTTGCTATGCTAATGTCGTTATCTGCCAGAGCCCCCAAATCTTTTTCCATTACAGATGGAACACACTTAACAACAGAGTTATTTTATGGTGTAGTTGGCACGGGATTATTAAATCCCAAATGCACCACCTTACATTTACCAACATTGAATCTCATCTGCCCATTCTGCTTCCCATTTTGATAATCTATCTAGGTCTGCTTGCAGCACATTGCACATCATTTTAAGTTTCCAAAGCTCTGCATAGTTTTAGTTGTTATCAGCAAACACTGAGACCTTGCTCTCAATGCCCCCTTCTAGTCATTTATAAACAGATTAAACAGAAGTGGCCCCAGTACAAAACCCTGAGGCACTCCGCTTAGAACTTTAGCCCGACATAGATGTACTCCATTAACCACCATTCTCTGTTGTGCGATCCAATAACCAGTTCTATAATCCATGACAAATGTTTTTTTCAAGGCCAACAGTCCTCAGTTTATACATTTGTCGCCTATGTGCACAGTATCAATAGCTTTCGCAAAATCCAAATTTACCCGACATCCACGCTGTGGCCTGAATCAACTTCTACTCCGCTTCTTATAAAACCAATTAAATTTGTCTGGCATGACTTTTCTCATAAATCTATCTGACTACTACTAATAAGATGATCTCTGGAGACAAGTCAAGGATCCCATAACAAAGTTTCCAGCACCTTCCCTACCACTGATGTTAGGCCTTACAGTCTATATAACCAGGCTGTGAACGACTACCTTTTTTTGAATATTGGTATTACATTGGCTTTTTCCAATCCAGCGGCACATCCCAGACCAAGCGAATCTGAAAAATTAGAAACAGTTGGTCTAGATAGAACTGAACTAAGCTCTTTTAAAAATCCGAGGATGCAATCCTCTGGTCCTGGGCTTTAATTGATATTACACTTTGTCTAATTGTTTCCGTACCATATCCATCTGTTAGCCATGTGAATACTCTTCATTTCTTCCCTGCATATTATTACAAACCCTGCTGTAAGGACAAGGATTCTCAACAGTAAAACGGATGTAAAAAACGGTTTAGGCAGTTAGCCTTTTTCGGATCCTCTACAACCACCCTCAGCCCCATATTTTAATGGTCCCACATCTCAGTCCTCATCTTTTAACCATTTATAGACTTTTTTTTAGCTAGTTTAATTGCTTTCTTGCACTCTTATTACGCTTTTGTACTCCCTGTAAGCCTGTTCTGTCCCACTGTTTTCAAAATTTAAAAGCCTTTTTCTTTTTTTCCATTTCCCTTTTTTACCTGAGCATTAGCCCTGATTAGTGGACCTAATTTTTTTTTACATTTGTTACCTAATGGTACCGATTTAGAAATGTAATAGTTTTAATATCCCTTTAAAAGTGGTCCACATCTGCTCTGTATCTTTACCTAGAAACAATTCCCCCCAGTCTATGAGCAGGAGCGATTCCTTTAAGCAATAAAATTAGCTTTCCTAAAGTTAAAAGTTTTGTTAGCCAGTGCACTTTAGTTTTTTGGCACCTATATTAAATGACACTATATCATGGTCACTATTCCCTAAGCTTCCCATTACATTCATCTCCAAAATGAGCCTCAGGGTTATTGATATCACCAGATCAAACAACGCATTCTGTCTAGTAGGACTTCTACTATCTGTGGAGAAAATGCATAAGAAATTTTAAGAACTTTATACCTTTTGAGTGCTGGCAGTTTCCCCTTACTCCAATCTATGTCGGGTAGTTTAAAATCCCCCATAACCAAAACATCCCCATACCTGCAGCCTTCGCCAACTGCACTATGGAGATTCATTTCCACCTCCTCCCCGCAGTTGGCGGCTTATAACATTCTCCAACAATTAATTTACCTACCTTCTTGCTTCCTGTACCATTTCCACCCATATTGTTTCTGCCGTATCGTTTACTCTCCCCCATCTATTCCATCTTTTTAAAATTTGGCTTCATTCCTGTTTAACATACTCATACTCCTCCTTTCTTATTAAACTCTGTCACAAATAAGGAACCCCCCCCCCCCCCCCTGTCCCGTCTTTCTAATATTATGCACTATTCCAGGATTCTCCTGTCGTGATCATTAAGGCCATATCTGCTATACCAATCACATTATACCTTTCCTTTAAAGCTATTATTTTCAAGTTCCCCAGTTTTTTTCCTGCTAGTCTCTTGCATTTGTAATCATACATTTTAGATTATCAATTGATTTACTTCCCTACCTGGTCGTACATGCCTCCTTATCCTCTATGCCTCCCCCTCCCCCTTCTCCATCCTCCGTTGTGTTAATAGCCCCCTGATCCCTAACTTCTCTCTATCTACCCCTGGTAGTTCAACAACTCTCCCCTCCCATACCTATTTAAAATTTCCTCCAACCCCCTAGTCAAGTTAGGGTTAAATGAAAGCCTACAGTATTTCCTTTAAATTAGCTGACAATGACATCTTTGGCTGGCGCCCTTGTAAAATACATTGGAGTGAATGTTCCAACTTCCTGCTTTCAGTAGGTTGAGTGACATCCACAAAACATAATAGTTTAAAAGCTGAAGAATGTATGCAGTTTGCAGCAAAAATGTCTTTCTTCCTATTATTCTGCATCTCAAATGGTTTCCGCCTCCTCTCCAAGATCTTCAGAAGCTTGCACATGCTCAGATGAAGCACTCAGCGAATAGCATCAGATAATTGACTGTAAAGTGAACCGTCACAGACAGATCTTATAGGGAGCCAGGAAACCTGCTTTGGTTCTATGCTGTCTGGTGAGGGAGACCCCAAGAATGTCAGAAGTACTTCTCTCTCTCTCTCTCTGCTACATTGGTGGTCTAGTGTAAGGTACTGAACTGTGTATTCTCCAGTTAAGGGGGACTTCAGTAACATATTGCAATGGAAAAAAGCTGAAGAGAGGGGGGAAAACTCCACTGTGCATGTCGAAAGGCGGAAATAGATTTCACTCTTATTTCCTGTGCTGTATTTTGGCCATAACAGACACAATATGCCTTAGAGAGAAAGGTCATTTAACACTACACAATTGCTCAACTTGGGGCAAATTTCAGTTTGGGGGGTGGACATGCCTGTTAGGCGCTCCCATACCTTGTGTAATAAAGGGTGTTTTCACCATTAGAGAGTGCTGACACTATATGGCCCCCATTCTTTTCCTGCTTTGTTTAAAACACTAAAAATCTAGTTCCTTACCCCCTGGTAAAGCAGCCATTTGTAAATAATATGGTCTGCTTTGGTCTACTCTGCTGCCAGGCCTGACCAAAGTTTCTGGGGAAGTTACTGATTACGGGGAGGGCTCATATCCTGCCGTGCACGCCTCCCCATAAGGCTGAAGCGGACTGCAGCAGACAATTTCTTGACATTATAAAAACGTTTAGTAAACATATATTTGTGTTTAGATATTATATAGTTTATTTGACTCCTAGGCCGGAATGCTGACATATTTAATTGAATTACCTAAGCTCCAAGGGGTCTTGTGCTTGGGCTGCAAATCATCTGCAATGTATATGCACACTAAAGCAAATGTATATAATGAGCAACATTCTCAATCTTTCTGGACTGTTGAAGGAAACAATAAACATTTTGTTCTGCTAATCTTAACTGTAAAAATTGTACAGCCCATAATATGATGAGAACTCAATGGTTGTTTCAAGGTAACGAAGAGATCTAATAGCATTGTAACAAAGATTTAGCAACACGGGATCAGGTTAGTGAATATAAAAACTAATTATAGATACGGCAAGTTAAATCTCATTTTCGCAACAAGTCTACTTTAATTTAACAAACAGATAACAACACACATAAACAAAAATACTTCACAGCATATTAAAACACAGAAGGCAATTATCAGCAAAACATTTCTGTTTGATATTTGTGGGGAAGTTTATTTATCCCCCGAGGAATGAATAAGGAAACAATCAAGCTCAGAGTTTTCTAAATGAAAAGGGAAACTGAAAAGGGAAAAAAAAGGCGGAAGACGCCGGCCATCATAATGTGATAGTATGGTGAAGGGCATGACGTTACCTTGACCGGGAAATACAATTGTCAACTCCTTTTTTGCTTAGAAATGGCACTCATGAAAGTATACCTGACCTTTTGAAACAAGACGTGAATGTTTAAATTGAAAATACCGTAGGGGAAGAAGTACTATGTACTGCTTTCCTCTTGTTCTCAGTCGCTCTCTCTAAGGACACTTTCAGTAGGATAATTCACCTTAAAGTAGAGGAGAGCCCTAAAGTAAACACAAGGCTACATGATGGCTACCTTTTCTCTGGTACCTTGCAAATTAGCAATTGGGATGAGAGCTAAAAAAAAAGCCATACACGGCTCATATTTCCGATCTGAATTATGAGCATCAAAAGTATACAATGGCTTGAAACATGTTACGTGGGAAAAGGTGACCCTGCCCCGTAGATCTTAAATTTAATTAGGTGGTAAACATCAGATACATTAGGAAGGCTCGTATTACCATAGTAAAGAACTTGTGCAGTGTTTATGTTTGTGTTTGAGGTGGATACTGTGCAATCCCTGTTGCTCAGACTGGAGGGCAGAGTCATCCTTACTTCCGTGGGAACTAAATTTTGCCTTAGTGGAGGTTGAATTATCCTCACAAACACCCCTCTGTTCAGATGGAGGGAGTAACTCGGGCCCACGGAAGCTGTGACAATCAGCCAGGCAAGCAGTTCCTTCAGAACAAATGTAAAGCCCATATTTGTCCCAGTGTGTATGTCTGTACTGTGGATATGAAAAACTCTACACATCCTACAGAAATGGCAGGGGTTTTGTTTAATTATTTTTTAAAAAGGGTAATTTTTAAAAATCAGAACTTGTTCCAAAAACAGACCACCAATGTTTTCATACTAACAGCACAGAAATAGAAAGGGTATCTCCATCCGGACAAAAAAAAAAGTTTTCTGTAGTGTAGGGGCATCCTAGCCCACTGCCAACCGCCTTGTTCATTTTTTTTTAAAAGCAGCAGAAATTTACAACATTCTTCATTCCCCCACATTATGTTCTGTCCCTCTGCTTCTGCGGAAGTTTGCAGCGGGGCCGAACCGACACTCACAGGCACAGCTCCTGGCAATGCAGCGTACCGGGGGAACAAAGCAATGTAATGTAAGTGGTGCAATAGGGTGTCAATAACTAAAGAAAACTTTTTTATAGGTGGGCAGCAAGCACAAAGATGGGTCCAGAGGGATGGGGCTCCCCTGTGCAGACCTCTCAAAGGACAAGGAAGAAGCCAGGGATTGGATGACACATAGACAGATCCTACTCTTCAGTTTTTTGAACTTGACCAGTAACTGGCAGAGAACCATAAGGAGTAAAATGTACGGTAAGGATTTTTTTTACAATACACAGTGGAATAGTAGTGGGTTAAATTTTAGTTTTGGTGGTGTACATGCCCTTTAAGACTAATTTTGCCTACTATTTTTTACTCCTGATCTGCCTCCCCCAGAAACCCATACTCCACCAAAACCCTCAACATTCCCATGCTCTCCCCACCCTCTTCTGCATAACAGCATCCAGAGATCTGCAACCCTGATGCAGATTTATCTTGCAACTAATTACGAGAAGATGTGCCATTGTTTTGGTTTTTACCACTATATGGTTTAATCAAAATACAGACTCTCTATAGATATGGCCGAACATCCGAGAATCCGTTCCGCTTGAAAATCACGGATTTTGTTGAAAAAAACTAAATTCCAATTGTGAATGCGCCATCAAAGTAATGGGGAAAATATCGGAAATTTCCGCCTAAAATAATGGTTTAAAAATAGCTGTGGTACTTACTGTAAATGGCTCTGGGACCTGGGAAATGGTCCAGGGACAGTAGCACACAAAAAAAAAAAAACGGAAGTAGCACACAGTGCGCATCTTCCAGGTTCCCCCAGCTGTTTTCAGTACTCCGGCCGATTCGAGAATCATATTTGAATTTTATTATCTGTAAGGGCCACAATGGTCCATTTAAGGACCCGAGAGGGGTCCTGGTTTGAGTTACGGGACCCCCAAAGTCTGGACGTGGGACTTTAAAAACGTTCAAGAATCCTCGGCTGTTCAAGGATTACTGAATGGCTGGAAATCCTCAAACCTTCGAAAATCCTTGAACATTTGAAAATCCTTGAACATTCGGGATTTCCAAATATTCCGGAAAAAAACCCTAGAATCCGCAATTCGCGGAAACCGACCATCCTACTCTCCTCTAATTGACTCACCAAAGTCTGCAGAAGTTAACTAGCAGGGAGATTCCAATAAAAGTTCTTATCGTTTAAATGGTGCTAATTTTGCCCCAACAATCAGATGTAGCTTTAAATGTTAAATAAGATCTGATTGGTTGGGCAAAATTAGCAACATTTTAAATGATAGAACTTTTATGAATCTCTCTGTTAGTATTCACATTTCAACCAGACCCACCATATTCCAGTATTTCATTTGATCGGGTCAAAATATCAGTGGTACTTTTTGTGCTGCACCTGTCAATGTCGGGTAAAACTTTTGTGTAACTTGTTGGTAAATTTCATCCAATCTGTGCTGAAATTATTTTATAAAGATGTACAGATCTCTAGTTACATGATTGTTTTTCTGGTAAGATTTAAAGGTTCATGTATCTGCTATATGTTACCCTATAATCTATTAAGGGTATCTCCACCCCCAATCCTAGGGTTTTAAATTAAAAAGTGCCCAGAAATAACGACTTGCCCATCTCCATTTCCTCTGCCTCTATTGCTGCTTCCGAGAACAAAGAGCATTAGGGTGGGAACCGGCAGCCACATCTGTGATTACTGCGAGTCACCCAAGCACAGACGTTGCTGCTTGTTATTGAGAGAGCCGAGGGAACTAGGTTGGAAAGTCTATTTCTGGGACTTTTTAAAGTTCAGGGTGGGGGGGTTCACTTTTCTGGACTTTCATCAGGAACTGCAGGACAACCACAAGGAGGCAGAGTAGTAAGGTAAGGATTTTTAACACTACACAGTGGGGCCATAGTGGGTTAAATTTTAGTTTGGGTGGAGTGGACATGCCCTTTAAGAAAAATTTCCCATACGCAGTCTAATAATGTGGTGAGCGTGTATACAGTGTAATTTACCCAAGGATATAACTAAAGAACATTTTCTCACCATATAAACCTAATTTATTAATTAAAAATGGATGTGGGGTTTCTGGTTCCTTTGCCCTTGTCATCTTCTTCAGGAGAAAGTTACTAATTGTATAATATCTTTTATTATTTCTGTTTTAAAGCTTTTATTTGAATGGACTATTCTCAGATCATTGAATGGATCATTGAAGTACCATGATGGCATAGAGCACTGTATTGTGTGGATGAGAATGTACATGATCACAAACCTGTTTCAGGGGCAATATTCACAATTCTTCAGATTTTGACCTAATTGCGTCCTAGATAAGGTTTATTAATCTGATAATAAATTTGGGATTGACATTGGGAATGATTCTGAGAAAAGTACTTACTAGTGTAGGAGTCACTTGGTATCTCTATATAGCCACTGACATTGGTATGGTCGCCTGATAGCATGTTTAATAATCACTATTTATGGTTTTTGGAGGTTGCACCTCTTTTATGTAAGATCCAGATCTGATATTTATTAACTAACAGCTCCTATAGTACCGTTCTATATTATACATCATGTTTTTAATTGTTTGATAGGGATATATGTTGATCTGTCCTGGTAAATAGGTAATGTTTTATATGGTTAAGATTTAATACAATTTGGGATATACAGATGGTATTTGGATGTTTTCAGTCTATTTTAAACGGATGACCCTGTCACTTTTTGATAAATTACAATGAATTAGGATATGTGATTTTGTATTATTATAATTCATTTATTAGAATTATAAAGAAATGCACTGTTCACTTTACTGCACATTGTTTAAGTTTATTACCTATATTATAGAATTGTATATCTTTGGGATATGTATGGTATCTCTTATTGATGCATATTTTTGTATTAATTGTGTAAGACAATTAATGGTTTTAAGTGTTTTTAAATATTGCTGATTAGGGCTTTTTTCATATGTATAAAAGGAAGGGAGGAATATTCCTCGTTTGTTCTGTGTCTCTGAGGAGCGCTGTGAAACGCGTCAGACCCCATGTACCTGTTCTATATGTGTTGCCTGTTGTTTTATCTTCAATAAAGATGTTTATTATACCCCTGTAATTATTTAGTGGTCACCATTCATTTTATTGCTCTGTACGTATAATGGCAGGTGTGTTGAGCAACAGGTATTCACAACTTCCTCATCCCATGCTATTCCCTAGCTACTTCCTGGTACTGCCCCTTTTTCCGCGTTGCCTCTATGCTTTAAAAAGGTTCCACGTACAATGACGATGGAAAGGAATGGCCTGTGAAGATCGGGGGGCACAACTGGGCACGCTGCTGCCCAGGATCCCCACCCGCTGAGAGAAGAGGGAGACCCCCCAGGACCGTGCCCTGCTGCTGGGTGAGCAGCATCCTGGATTGAAAGTACAGGTGAATGGGTTACAGTCTCTGGATGCCTTGAAATCAGCCCAGAGGAAATATCTAGGCCCCATTGCTAAAGAGGGGAGTAAGAGCCTCTTTTAGCTGGAGGGTAGAGGAGCCCCATTGCCACAGGTTGGTGGGTGAGCGGCGTCCAAGGCTTCAGGCGTACCGTGGGTGGGTGAAAGTCTCTGGCTGCCTTAAAATCAGCTGAGAGGAAAGGCCAATGGCCCTGGCCACACCAGCCCAAAATGCACATGATCGTTCTGACATTGGAGTAAGCTAAGCAGGTGCAGGCCTGGTCAGTACCTGGATGGGAGACCAACTGGGAATACAGTGTCATAGGACCTTTTCTGCGCTTTCACTCAACTGGCAGGCGTGTTCCAGGCATTACAATGACGATGGAAAGGAATGGCTTGTGAAGATCGGTGGGGCTATCGGGACATCAAGATGGGCTGGGGCCAAAAGCAAGCTGCCCAGGATCACCCCAGCCCAGGCTGAGAGAAGAGGGAGACCCCCCCCAGGACCTTGCCCCTGCTGGTTGGGTGAGCAGCATCCCTGTTTGAAAGTACAGGGTGAATGGGTTACAGTCTCGGATGCCTTGAAATAAGCCAGAGGAAATATCTAGGCCCATGGCTGGAGGGGGAGTAAGAGCCTTCTGGCGGAGGGTAGAGGAGCCCCATGCCACAGGCTGGTGGGTGAGCGGCGCTGGCTGAGTGTACCGGGGAGTGGGTTGGATGTGAAGTCTCTGGCTGCCTTAAAAATCAGCTCAGAGGGGAAAGGACAATGGCCCTTGGCCACACCAGCCCAAATGCACCTGATCTGTTGACATTGGAAGCTAAGCAGGTGCAGGCTGGTCAGCATTATGGATGGGAGACAAACTGGGAATACAGGTGTCATAGACCGTTTCTTCTGCTTCACTTCACTGCAGGCTTGTTCCAGCATACAATGACGATGGAAAGGAATGGCCTGTGAAGATTGGGGGGCCCATCGGGACATCCAAGATGGCATGGTGGGGGCCAACAGCAGACTGCCCAGGATCCCCCCAGCCCAGCTGAGAGAGGAGGGAGACTCCCCAGACTTTGCTCCTGTTGGTGGGGGAGCAGCGTCCCTGGATTTGAAAGTACGGTGGATGGGTTACAGTCTCTGGATGCCTTGAAAATCAGCCCAGAGGAAATATCTAGGCCTAGGCTGGAGGGGGAGTAAGAGCCCTCTTTGCGTGGAGGGTAGAGGGAGCCCCATTGCCACAGGCTGGTGGGTGAGCGGGTCCAAGGCTTCAGTGTACGGGTAAGGGGGGTGTGAAAGCCTTGGCTGCACTTAAAATCAGCTCAGAGGAAAAGCCAATGGCCTTGGCCACACCAGCCCAAATGCACTCTGTCCTGTCTGACATGGAAGCTAAGCAGGTGCAGGCCTGGTCAGTCAGTACCTGGAGGGGAGACAAACTGGGATACCAGGTGTATACACCTTTTCTTTGCTTCATCAACTGCAGGCTTTTAAAAGGTTTTCCAGCGTACAATGACGATGGAACAGGAATGGCCTGTGAACGATGGGGGGCTTCATGCGGGGACGGACATCCAAGAGGCTGGGGGCAACAGCCAGCTGCCCAGGATCCCCCAGCCACAGTGAGAGAGAGGGATACTCCCCAGGACCCTGCCCCTGCTTGGTGGGTGAGCAGCATCCTGGATTGAAAGTAAGGTGATGGCTTACAGTATCTGGATGCCTTGAATCAGCCCAGAGGAAATATCTAGGCCCATGACTAGAGGGGGAGTAAGAGCCTCTTTTTGGCTGGAGGGTAGAGGAGCCCCATTGCCACAGGCTGGTGGGTGAGCGGCCGTCCCAAGGCTTCAGTTGTACGGGGGAGTGGGTGGGAAGTGCTCTGGCTGCCTTATAAAATCAGCTCAGAGGGAAAAGGCCAATGGCCCTTGGCCACACCAGCCCAAATGCACCTGATCCTGTCTGACATTGGAAGCTAAGCATGGTGCAGGCCTCGGTCCAGTACCTGGATGGGAGACCAACGGGAAACCAGGTGTATAGACATCTTTCTTCTGCTTCACTAACATGGCAGGCCTGTTCCAAGCGTACAATGACGATGGAAAGGAATGGCCTGTGAAGATCTGGGGGCTCATCGGGACATCCAAGAGGCTGGGGGCCCAACAAGCAGCTGCCCAGGATCCCCCCAGCCCAGCTGACAGAGAAAGGGAGATCCCCCAGGACCCCTCCCCCGCTGGCTTGGGTGAGCAGCATTCCTGGATTGAAAGTACAGGTGCATGGCTTACAGTCTCTGGATGCCTTGAAATCAGCCCAGAGGGAAATAATAGGCCCCATGGCTTACAGGGGGAGAGTAAGAGGCCTTTTTTGGCTGGAGGGTAGAGGAGCCCATAGCCACAGGCTGGTGGGTGAGCGCGTCCAGGCTTCAGTGTACCGGGGAGTGGGTGAAAAGTCTCTGGCTGCCTTAAAATCAGCTCAGAGGGAAAGGGCCAATGGCCCTTGGCCACACCAGCCCAAATGACCTGATCCTGTCTGACATTGGAGCTAAGCAGGTGCAGGCCTGGTCAGCACCTGGATGGGGAGGACACTGGGATACCAGGTGACATAGGACTCTTTTCTTCTGCTTCACTCAACTGGCAGGCTTGTTTCCAGCGTAACAATGACTATGGAAAGGAATGGCCTGTGAACGATCGGGGGGCTCCATCGGACTCCAGATGGACTGGGGTGCCCAAGGTAGCTGCCCAGATCCCCCCAGCCCAGCTGAGAGAAAACAGGGAGACTACCCCCCAGCACCTGCCCTCTGCTCCTGGTGGGTGAGCAGCATTCCCTGCTTGAAAGTTACAGTGTGAATGGGTTACAGTCTCGGATGCCTTGAAAATCAGCCCAGAGGAAACTATCTGGCCCTTGGCTGGAGGGGTGTTTGTGTAAGAGCCTTTTGGCTGGGGTAGAGGAGCCCCATTGTACGGCGGGTGGGTGAAGCGGCGTCCAAGGCTTCGGCAGGGGGAGTGGTGTGTGAAAGGCTCGGGCGCCTTAAAATTCAGCATCAGAGGGAAAGGCACAGGGCCCTGGCCACACCAGCACAATGCACCTGACCTGTCTGACATTGGAAGCCAAGCAGGTGCAGGCCTGGTCAGTACCTGGATAGGAGACCAATGGGAATACCAGGTGTCATAGACCTTTTCTTCTGCTTCACTCAACTGGGCAGTTTTTATAAAAGGTTCCAGCGTACAACCTGACGAGGATAGGAACGGCCTGTGAAGATCGGGGGTCTCACGGGACATCCAAGATGGCTGGGGGCAACAGCAGCTGCCCAGGATCCCCTCCAGCCCAGCGAGAGAAGAGGGAGACCCCCAGGACCTGCCCCTGTTGGTGGTGCAGCAGCATCCTGCGATTGAAAGTACAGGTGAATGGGCTTACAGTCTATCTGGATGTCTGAAATCAGCCCAGGGAAATATTAGGCCCCATGGTGGAGGGGGAGGAGGGGGGTAGTAAGAGCCTCTTTTGGCTGGAGGGTAGAGGAGCCCCCATTGCCAAGGCTGGTGGGTGAGCGGCGTCAAAGGCTTCAGTGTACCGGGGAGTGGGTTGAAAGCTCTCTGGCTGGCCTTAAATCAGATCAGAGGGAAAAAGCCAATGGCCCTTGGCCACACCAGCCCAAATGCACCTGATCCTGTCGACATTGGGAACTTAAGCAGGTGCAGGCCGGGTCAGTCCTGGAGGAGGAGACAACTGGGAAAAACCAGGTGTCATAGACCTTTCTTCTGCTTCCAACCTAACTGGCAGGTCTTTTTAAAAAGGTTCCAGCGTACAATGACGATGGAAAGGAATGGCCTGTGAAGATGGGGGGGGCTCCATCGGGACATCCAAGATGGCTGGGGGCCAACAGAGCTGCCCAGTGATCCCCCCAGAACAGCCGAAGAGAGAGGGAGACGAGACTCACCAGGACTTGCTCCTGTTGGTGGGCGAGCAGCATCCCTGGCATTGAAAGTACAGGTGAATGGGTACAGTCTCTGGATTCCTCTTGAAATCAGCCCAGAGGAATATCTAGGCCCCATGGCTGGAGGGGGAGTGAGAGTAAGAGCCTCTTTTGGCTGGAGGGTAGAGGGCCCCATTGCCACAGGCTGGTGGGTGAGCGGCGTCCAAAGTGCTTCATTGTACCGGAGTGGGGTGGGTGAAAGTCCTCTGGCTGCCGTTAAAATCAGCTCAGAGGGGGAAAAGCCAAGGCCCTTGGCCACACCAGCCCAATGCACCTGACCTGTCTGAATGGAAAGTCTAAGCAGTTGCAGGCCTGGCAGTACCTGGGATGGGATGGAACCAACTGGGAATACCAGGTGTCATAGACTTTTTTCTTCTCCTCACTCAACTGGAAAAAAGGCTTTTTAAAAAAGGTCTTCCAGCGTACAATGTAATGGAAAGAAGGCTGGATGAAGATCGGGGGGCTCATCGGGAACATCCAAGTGGCTTGGGGCACAAACAGCAGCTGCCCAGGATCCCCCAGCAAACGCGAGGACAGAGGAGGAACCCACCGGACCCGCTCACTGCTTGGTGGGTGAGCAGCATCCCCCTGCATGAAAGTACAGGTGAATGGTGCATTCATCTTGATGCCTTGAATCAGCCCAGAGGGAATAAATATAGGCCCTAGGCTGGAGGGGGAGTAAGAGGCCTCTTTGGCTGAGGGTAGAGGAGCCCATTGCCACCGGCGGTGGGGTGAGCGGCGTCCAAGGCTTCAGTGTTACCGGGAGTTGTGGATGAAAGTCTCTGGCCTGCCTTAAAACAGCTCAAAGGGAAACAATGGCCCTTGCCACACAGCCAAATTGCAACCTGATCCCTGTCTGACCTTGTCAGCAAGCAGGTGCGGGCCTGGTCAGATACCTGGATGTGAGACAACTGGGAATACCAGGTGTCAGTAGATCTTTTTCATCTGCTTCTACTCAAACTGGCAGCCTTAATGGTCTCCAGCTTTACAAGACTATGGAAAGGATGGCCTGTGAAGATCGGGGGCCATCGGGAATCCAAGATGGCTTGCGGGCCAACAGCAGCTGCCCAGGATACCCCCAGCCCACTGAGAGACAAGGGAGACCCCCCAGGAACCTTGCCCTGTTGGTGGGTGGCAGCATACCCTGGATTGAAAAGTACAGGTGTGAATGGTTACAGAGTCTCTGGATGCCTTGTAAATCAGCCCAGAGAAAATATCTATGGACCCCATGGTGGAGGGTGAGTAAGAGCTCTTTGGCTGGAGGGGTAGAGGGCCCCCATGCACAGGCTGGTGGGTGGCCGGCGTCCAAGGCCAGGCTCAGTGTCCGGGGGGGAGTGGGTGAAAGTTCCTCTGGCTGCTTAAAAACAGCTCCAGAGGGAAAGGCCCATGGCCCTTGGCCACACACAGCCAAATGCAACTGATCTGTCTGACATTGGAAGCTACAGCATGTGCAGGCCGGTCAGTTACCTGGAGTTGAGGAGACCAACTGGGAATACCAGGTGTCTATAGACTCTTCTTCTTCTGCTTCAACTCAACTGGCCGCTTAAAGTTTTCCAGCGATAAATGCACGGATGGAAAGGTAAATGGCCTGGAAGATCGGGGGGGCCATCGGGACATCCAAGATGGCTGGGGCGCCAACAGCAGCTGCCCAGGTATCCCCCAGTCCCCAGCGAGAGAAGCAGGGAGAACCCCCCAGGACCTCTGCCCTGTTTGGTGGGTGAGCAGCATCCCTGCATTGAAAAAGACGGTGAATGGGTTACAGTCTGGAGGCCTGAAATTCAGCCCAGAGGAACTATCTTAGGCCCCATGGTGGAGGGGGAGAGTAAGAGCCTATTTTGGTGGAGGGTAGAGGAGCCCAGTGCCACAGCTGGGTGGTGAGCGGCGTTCACAAGGCTTCAGTGTACCGGAGGGGAGTGCGTGTGATGAAAGTCTCTGGCTGCCTTAAAACATGAGCGCAATGGAAGGCCAATTGGCCCTTGGCCACACCAGCCCAAATGCACCGATCCTGTTGACATGGAAGCCAAGCAGTGCAGGCCCTGGTCATAATGGATGGGCGACCAACTGGAATACCCAGGTGTCCTAGACATTTTCTTCTGATTCAAAATCAACGGACAGGCTTTTAAAAAGGTTTTCCGCGACAATTACGATGGGAAGGATGGCCGTGAAGATTCGGGGGGCTCAATCGGGGAAATCCAGATGGCGGGGCCAAACAAGCAGCTTGCCAGGGACCCTCCCAGACAGCCGAGAGAAGAGGGGAGACTCACCCAGGAACCTGGCTCCTGTTTGGTGGGCGAGCAGATCCCATGGATTGAAATTACAGGTGATGGGTTACAGTCTCTGGATGCTTGAAATCAGCCCAGAGGAAATATCTAGGACCCCATGGCTGGGGGGAGTAAGTGCCTCTTTTGGTGGAGGGTTTAGAGGAGCCCCATTGCCACAGGCGGGGTGGCCGGGGTGAGCGGGCATCCCTGGCTTGAGTGGACCGGGGAGTGAGTGAAAGTCTCGTTGGCTGCCGTTAAAATCAGGTCAGAGGGAAACCACCAATGGCCCCTTGGCACGCAAGCCCAAGGCACCTGATCTGTCTGAATTGAGAAGCTAAGCAGGTGGCAGCCTGGTCAGTACCTGGAGGGGAGACCAACTGGGAAAGACCAGGTGTCATAGACCTTTTCTTCGGCTTCCTCAATGGCAGGTTTGTCCCAGCATACAATGACGATGGAAAAGGAATGGCCTGTATGAAGTGAGTCAGGGGCTCATACGGGACATCCAAGATGGCTTGGGGGCAAACAGCAGCTGCACAGGATCCCCACAGCCCCAGCGGAGAGAAGAGGGAGACCCCCAAGACCTTGGCCACCCGCCTGGTGGGTGAGCAGCATCCTGGATTGAAAGTACAGGTGAATGGGTTACAGTCTCTGGATTGCCTTGATATCAGCCCAGAGGAAAATATCTAGGCCCCATGGCTAAGGGGGAGTAAGAGGCCTCTTTTGGCTGGAGGGTAGAGGGCCCCATTGCCAGCAGGCTGGTGGGTTGGTGAGCGGCATCCCTGGCTTAGGTACCGGGTGATGGTGTGAAAGCCGTCTGGACGGCATTTAAAATATCAGTCAGAGGGAAAAGCCAATGGCCCTTGGCCCACACCAGCCAAATGCACCGGATCTGTCTGACATTCGGAAGCTTAAGCAGGTGCAGGGACTAGGTCAGTACCTGGATGGGAGCCCAAACTGGGAATACCCAGGTGTCATCAGACCTTGTCTTCTGCTTCACTGCAACTGGCAGGCCTCTTGTTGTTCCAGAACAAATGACGATGCGAAAGGAATGGCCTGTGAAGATCAGGGGGCTCACGGGACATCCAAGAGGGCTGGGGGGCAAACAGTCAAGTGCCCCAGGATCCCCCCAGCCCAGCTGAGAGAAGAGGGGGACCCCCAAGACCTTGACACCGCCTGGTGGGTTGGCAGCCTCCCTGGGATGAAAGTCCCGGTGAATGGGTTACCAGTCTCTGATGCTTGATGAAATCAGCCCACGAGGAAAATCTAGGCCCCATGGATTAAAGGGGGAGTAAGGCCTCTTTTGGCTGGAAGGGGGAGGGTCTGGAGGGTACGCAGGAGCCCCTTGCCACGGCTTGTGTGGACGGAGCGGCATCCCTGGCTGAGTGTACCGGGAGTGGGTTGAAAGCCTCTGGCTGCATTTTAAAATAGCTCAGAGGGAAAACGCCAATGGCCCTTGCCAAACCAGCCCAAATGCACCTGATCCTGTATGACATTGGGAAAGCTAAGCAGGTGCAGGCCTGGGTCAGTACCTGGATGGGAGAACAAACGGGGAATACCAGGTGTTATACACCTTTTCTTCTGCTTCACCAACTGGCAGGCTTTTAAAAACGGTTCCAGCGTACCATGACGATGGAAAGGAATGCCTGTGAAAGATCGGGGGGATCATCGGGACATTCAAGATGGCCTGGGGGCAAACAGCAGCTACCCAGGATCCCCCCAGCCCCAGGTGAGAGAAGAGGGGGGACCCCCCCAGGACCTTGCCCCTGTCTGGTGGTGAGCCGCATCCCTGGTTTTTTTTTTGAAAGTACAGGTAATGGGTATACAGTCTTCTGGATTGCCTTGAAATAAGCCCATGAGGAATTATCTAGCGCCCCATGGCTGGAGGGGGAGAGTAAAGAGCCTATTTTGGCTGGAGGGTAGAGGGAGCCCCATTGCCAAGGCCTGGTGGTCATGAGACGGCATCCCTGGCTTGAGTGTTACCGGGGAAGTGGGTTGAAAGTCTTGGCGGCCTTAAAATCAGCTCAGAGGGGAAAGTGCCAATGGCCCTTGGCCACAACAGCCCAAATGCACCTGATTTCATGTCTGACATTGGAAGCTAAGCAGGTGCAGGCCTCTGGTCATTACTTGGATGGAGACCAACTGGGGAAAAAGGATACAGGTGTCATAGACCTTTTCTTCTGCGTCACTCAACTGGCCAGGCTGTTCCAGATACAATGCGATGGAAAGGAATGGCCTGTGAAGATCGGGGGGGGCTCATCGGGAAATGCCAAGATGGTGGGGGCCAACGCAGCTGCCAAGGAATCCACCCCGCCCAGCTGAAGAGAAGAGGAGGACCCCCAGGACCCTTGCCCCGCCTGGTGGGTGAGCAGCATCCCTGGATTGAACAGTACAGGTGAAGGGGCTTTACAGTCTCTGGATTGCCTTTGAAATCAGCCCAGAGGAATTTCTAGGGCCCCATGGTTAAAGGGGGAGTAAGAGCATTTTTGGCTGGAGGGCTAGAGGAGCCCCATTGCCACAGGCTGGTGGGTGAGCGACATCCAAGGCTTGAGTGTACCGGGGAGTGGGTGAAAGTCTCTGGCTGCCTTAAAATCAGCTCAGAGGGTAAGGCCAAAGGCCCTTGGCCACACCAGCCCAAATGCACCTGATCCTGTCTGACATTGGAAGCTAAGCAGGTGCAGGCCAGGTCAGTACCTGGATGGGAGACCAACTGGGAATACCAGGTGTCATAGACCTTTTCTTCTGCTTTACTCAACTGGAAGGCTTGTTCCAGCATACAATGACGATGGAAAGGAATGGCCTGTGAAGATCGGGGGGCTCATCAGGACATCCAAGATGGCTGGGGGCCAATAGCAGCTGCCCAGGATCCCCCCAGCCGAGAGAAGAGGGAGACCCCCCCCAGGACCCCGCCCCCGCCTGGTGGGTGAGCAGCATCCCTGGATTGAAAGTACAGGTGAATGGGTTACAGTCTCTGGATGCCTTGAAATCAGCCCAGAGAAAATATCTAGGCCCCATGGCTGGAGGGGGAGTAAGAGCCTCTTTTGGCTGGAGGGTAGAGGAGCCCCATTGCCACAGGCTGGTGGGTGAGCGGCGTCCAAGGCTTCAGTGTACCGGGGAGTGGGTGAAATAGTGCCCCATGGCTAAAGGGGGATTAAGAACACGAGGCCGAGGGGGTCTTTTGTGGGGGGGGGCTGGAGGGTATAGGAGTCCCCATTGCCACAGGCTGGTGGGGTGAGCGGCGTCCAAGGCTTCATGTACCCGGGGAGTTGTTGAAAGTCCTCTGGCCTGCCTTAAAATCAGCTCAGAGGGAAATCCAATGGCCCTTGGCCACACCAGCGCCACAAATGCAACCTGAATCCTGTCTGACATGGAAGCTAAGCAGTGCAGGCCTGTCAGTACTTGGATGGAGACCAACTGGGAATACCAGGTGTCATAGACCTTTTTCTTCTGCTTCATCACTCAACTGGCAGGCTTGATTCCAGCAGTACAATGACGATGAAAGGAATGGCCTGTGAAGATCGGGGGGCTCATCGGGACATCCAAGATGGCTGGGGCCAACAGCAGCTGCCCAGGATCCCCAGCCCAGCCGAGAGAAGAGGGAGACCCCCCAGGAACCTTGCCCCGCCTGGTGGGTGAGCAGCATCCCTGGATTGAAAGTACAGGTGAATGGGTTTACAGTCTCTGGATGCCTTGAAATCAGCCCAGAGAAATATCAGCCCCATGGCTAGGGGGAGTAAGAGCCTCTTTGGCTGGAGGGTAGAGGAGCCCCATTGCCCAGCGGCTGTGGGTGAGCGGCGTCCAAGGCTTCAGTGTACCGGGGTGTGGTGAAAGTCTCGGCTGCCTTAAAATCCCTCAGGGAAAGCCAATGGCCCTTGGCCACACCAGCCCAAATCACCTGATCCTGTCTGACATTGGAAGCTAAGCAGGTGCAGGTCCTGATCAGTACTGGATGGGAGACCAAACTGGGAATACCAGGTTTCATAGACCTTTTCTTCTGCTTCACTCAACTGGCAGGCTTGATTCCGAGCTACAATGACGATGGAAAGGATGGCCTTGAAGATCGGGGGCTCATCGGACATCCAAGATGGCTGGGGGCCAACAGCAGCTGCCCAGATCCCCCCAGCCCAGCTGAGAGAAGAGGGAGACCCCCCGACCTGCCCCCGCCTGTTGGGTGAGCAGCATCCCTGGATTGAAAGTACAGGTGAATGGGTTAACAGTCTCTGGATGCCTGAAATCACCCAGAGGAAATATCTAGGCCCCATGGCTAAAGGGGAGTAAGAGCCTCTTTTGGCTGGAGGGTAGAGGAGCCCCATTGCCACAGGCTTGGTGGTGAGCGGCGTCCAAGGCTTAGTGTAACCGGGGAGTGGGTGAAAGTCCTCTGGCTGCCTTAAAATCAGCTCAGAGGGAAACCAATGGCCCTTGGCCACACCACCCAATATCACCTGATCCTGTCTGACATTGGAAGCTAAGCAGGTGCAGGCCTGGTCAGTACCTGGATGGGAGACCACACTGGGAATACCAGGTGTCATAGACCTTTTCTTCTGCTTCACTCAAACTGGCATTGTTCCAAGCATACAATGACGATGGAAGGAATGGCCTGTGAAGATCGGGGGGCTCATCGGGACATCCAAGATGGCTGGGGGCCCACAGCCAGCTGCCCAGGATCCCCCCAGCCCAGCTGAGAAAGAGGGAGACCCCCAGGACCTGCCCCCGCCTGGTGGGTGAGCAAGCATCCCTGGATTGAAAGTACAGGTGAATGGGTTACAGTCTCTGATGCCTTGAAATACCCAGAGGAAATATCTAGCCCCATGGCTAAGGGGGAGTAAGAGCTCTCTTGGCTGAGGGTGAGGAGCCCCATTGCCACAGGCTGGTGGGTGAGCGCGTCCAAGTGCTCAGTGTACCGGGGAGTGGGTGAAAGTCTCTGGCTGCCTTAAAATCAGCTCAGAGGGAAAGGCAATGGCCCTTGGCCCCACCAGCCCAAATGCACCTGATCCTGTCTGACATTGGAAGCTAAGCAGGTGCAGGCCTGGTCAGACTTGGATGGGAGACCAACTGGGAATACCAGGTGTCATAGACCTTTTCTTCTGTTTCACTCAACTGGCAGGCTTGTTCCAGCATACAATGACGATGGAAAGGAATGGCCTGTGAAGATCTGGGGGCTCATCGGGACATCCAAGATGGCTGGGGGCCAACAGCAGCTGCCCAGGATCCCCCAGCCACTGAGAGAAGAGGGAGACCCCCCCAGGACCTTGCCCCTCCTGGTGGGTGAGCATCCCTGGATTGAAAGTACAGGTAATGGTTTACAGTCTCTGGATGCCTTGAAATCAGCCCAGAGGAAATATCTAGGCCCCATGGCTAGGGGGAGTAGAGCCTTTTTGGCTGGAGGGTAGAGGAGCCCCATTGCCACAGGCTGGTGGGTGAGCGGCGTCCAAGGCTTCAGTGTACGGGGAGTGGGTGAAAGTCTCTGCTGCTTAAAATCAGCTCAGATGGAAACACATGGCCTTGGCCACACCAGCCCAAATGCACCTATCCTGTCTGACATTGGAAGCTACAGGTGCAGGCCTGTCAGTACTGGATGGGAGACAACTGGGAATACCAGGTGTCATAGACCTTTTCTTCTGCTTCACTAACTGGCAGGAGGCTTTTAAAAAGGTTCCAGCGTACAATGACGATGGAAGGAATGGCCTTTGAAGATCGGGGGGCTCATGGGACATCCAAGATGGCTGGGGGCCAACAGCAGCTGCCCAGTCCCCGCCACCCAGCTGAGAGAGAGGGACCTCCCCCCGGACCTGCCCTTTGTGGGTGGCAGACCCTCCCTGGATTGAAAGTACAGGTGAATGGGTTACAGTCTCTGGATGCCTTGAAATCAGCCCAGAGAAATATCTAGGCCCCATGGCTAAGAGGGGGAGTAAGAGCCTCTTTTGGCTGGAGGGTAAGAAGCCCCATTGCCACAGGCTGGTGGGTGAGCGGCGTCCAAGGCTTCAGTGTACCGGGGAGTGGGTGAAAGTCTCTGGCTGCCTTAAAATCAGCTCAAAGGGAAAGGCCAATGGCCCTTGGCCACACCACCCAAATGCACCTGATCCTTCTTGACATTGGAAGCTAGCAGGTGCAGGCCTGGTCACACCTGGATGGGAGACCACTGGGAATACCAGGTGTCATAGACCTTTTCTCTGCTTCTCACTCAACTGGCAGGCTTTGTTCCAGCATACAATGACGATGGAAAGGAATGGCCTGTGAAGATCGGGGGGCTCATCGGGACATCCAAGATGGCTGGGGGCCAACAGCAGCTGCCCAGGATCCCCCCCAGCCCAGCTGAGAGAAGAGGGACCCCCCAGGACCCTGCCCCCACCTGGTGGGTGAGCAGCATCCCTGATTGAAAGTACAGGTGAATGGGTTACAGTCTCTGGATGCCTTGAAATCAGCCCAGAGGAAATATCTAGGCCCCATGGCTGAGGGGAGTAAGAGCCTCTTTTGGCTGGAGGGTAGAGGAGCCCCATTGCCACGGCTGGTGGTGAGCGGCGTCCAAGGCTTCAGTGTACCGGGGATGGGTGAAAGTCCTCTGGCTGCCTATAAAATCAGCTCAGAGGGAAGCCAGTGGCCCTTGGCCACCCAGCCCAAATGCACCTGATCCTCTGACATGGAAAGCAGGTGCAGGCCTGTCAGACTTGGATGGGAGACCAACTGGGAATACCAGTGGTCATAGACCTTTTCTTCTGCTTCACTCAACTGGCATCTTTAAAGGTTCCAGCGTACAATGACGATGGAAAAATGGCCTGTGAAGATCGGGGGGCTCATCGGGACATCCAAGATGGCTGGGGGCCACACAGCACTGCCCAGGATCCCCCCAGCCCAGCGAGAGAAGAGGGAGACCCCCCCAGGACCCTGCCCCCGCCTGTGTTGGGAGCAGCATCCCTGGATTGAAGTACAGGTGAATGGTTACAGTCTCTGGATGCCTTGAAATCACCCCGAGGAAATATCTAGGCCCCATGGCTGGGGGGGAGAAGAGCCTTTTTGGCTGGAGGTAGAGGAGCCCCATTGCCAAAGGCTGTGGGGTGGGGGTCGTGCCAAGGCTTTCAGTGTACCTGGGGGAGTGGGTAAAATATCCATTGGAATGGGAGACCAACTGGGAATACCAGGGTCTTAGACCTTTCTTCTTCTGCTTCACTCAACTGGCAGGTTTTAAAAAGGTTCCAGCTACAATGACGATGGAAAGGAATGGCCTGTGAGATCGGGGGGCTCATCGGGACATCCAAGATGGCTGGGGGCCAACAGCAGCTGCCCAGAATCCCCTAGGCCCAGCCGAGAGAAGAGGGAGACCCCCAGGACCTTGCCCCTGCTTGGTGGGTGAGCAGCATCCCTGGATTGAAAGTACAGGTGAATGGGTTACAGTCTCTGGATGCCTTGAAATCAGCCCAGAAAATATCTAGGCCCCATGGCTGGAGGGGGAGTAAGAGCCTCTTTTGGCTGGAGGGTAGAGGAGCCCCATTGCCACAGGCTGTGGGTGAGGGCGTCCAAGGCTTCAGTGTACCGGGGAGTGGGGTGCATATCACTTGGATGGGAGACCAACTGGGAATACCAGGTGTCATAGACCTTTTCTTCTGCTTCACTCAACTGGCAGGCTTTAAAAAGGTTCCAGCATACAATGACGATGGAAGGAATGGCCTGTGAAGATCGGGGGCTCATCGGACATCCAAGATGGCTGGGGGCCAACAGCACTGCCCAGGATCCCTCAGCCCAGCCGAGAGAAAGAGGGACCCCCCAGGACCTTGCCCCCGCCTGGTGGGTGAGCAGCATCCCTGGATTGAAAGTACAGGTGAATGGGTTACAGTCTCTGGATGCCTGAATCAGCCCAGAAGAATATCTAGGCCCCTGGCTAAAGGGGGAGTAAGACCGCCTTTTGGCTGAGGGTAGAGGAGCCCATTGCCACAGGCTGGTGGGTGAGCGGGCTTCCAAGGCTTCAGTGTACCGGGGAGATGGGTGAAATAATCCATTGGAATGGGGAGACCAACTGGAATACCAGGTGTCATAGACCTTTCTTCTGCTTCACTCAACTGGCAGGCTTTTAAAAGTTCCAGCGTACAATGACGAGTGGAAGGAATGGCCTGAAGATCGGGGGGCTCATCGGGACATCCAAGATGCTGGGGGGCCAACAGCAGCTGCCCAGGATCCCCAGCCCAGCGAGAGAAGAGGAGACCCCCAGGACCTTGCCCCCGCCTGGGTGGTGAGCAGCATCCCTGGATTGAAAGTACAGGTGAATGGGTTACAGTCTCTGGATGCCTGAAATCAGCCCAGAGGAAATATCTAGGCCCCATGCTAAAGGGGAGTAGAGCCTCTTTTGGCTGGAGGGTAGAGGAGCCCCATTGCCACAGGCTGGTGGTGACGGCGTCCAAGGCTTCAGTGTACCGGGGATGGGTGGAAAGTCTCTGGCTGCCTTAAATCAGCTCAGAGGGAAACAATGCCCTTGGCCACACCCCCAAATGCACTGATCCTGTCTGACATTGGAAGCTAAGCGGTGCAGGCCTGGTCAGTATGTGGGAGACCAACTGGGAATACCGGTGTCATAACTCTTTTTCTTGCTTCACTCAACTGGCAGGCTTGTTCCAGCTACAATGACGATGGAAAGGATGCCTGAAGATCGGGGGCTCATCGGACATCCAAGATGGCTGGGGCCACCACAGCTGCCAGGATCCCCCCCAGCAGCTGAGAGAAGAGGGAGACCCCCCCAGGACCCTTGCCCTTGGTGGGTGAGCAGCATCCCTGGATTGAAAGTACAGGTGAATGGTTACAGTCTCTGGATGCCTGAAATCAGCCCAGAGGAAATATCTAGGCCCCATGGGCTAGGGGGAGTAAGAGCCTCTTTTGGCTGGAGGGTAGAGGAGCCCCATTGCCACAGGCTGTGGGTGAGCGGCGTCCAAGGCTTCAGTGTACCGGGGAGTGGGTGAAATATCCATTGGATTGGGAGACCAACTGGGAATACCAGGTGTCTAGACCTTTTCTTCTGCTTCACTCAACTGGCAGGCTTTTAAAAGTTCCAGCGTACAATGACGATGGATAGGAATGGCCTGTGGAATCGGGGGCTCATCGGGACATCCAAGATGGCTGGGGGCCAACAGCAGCTGCCCAGGATCCCGTCAGCCCACCGAGAGAAGAGGAGACCCCCCAGGACCTGCCCCCCCTGGTGTGGTCAGCATCCCTGGATTGAAAGTACGTGAATGGGTTACAGTCTCTGGATGCCTTGAATCAGCCCAGAGGAAATATCTAGGCCCCATGGCTAAGGGGGTAAGAGCCTCTTTGCTGGAGGGTAGAGGAGCCCATTGCCACAGGCTGGTGGTGAGCGGCGTCCAGGCTTAGTGTACCGGGAGTGGTGAAAGTCTCTGCTGCCTTAAAATCAGCTCAGATGGAACACGGCCTGGCCACACCAGCCCAAATGCACCTGATCCTGTCTGACATTGGAAGCAAGCATTGCGCTGGTCAGTACCTGGATGGGAGACCAACTGGGAATACCAGGTGTCATAGACCTTTTCTTCTGCTTCACTCAACTGGCAGGCTTTGTGTTCCAGCTACAATGACGATGGAAAGGAATGGCCTGTGAAGATCGGGGGCTCATCGGGACATCCAAGATGGCTGGGGGCCAACACAGCTGCCGCGATCCCCCCAGCCAGCTGAAGAAGGGAGACCCCCCGGACCTTGCCTGGTGGGTAGCAGCATCCCTGGATTGAAAGTACAGGTGAATGGTTACAGTTCTGGATGCCGTAAATCACCCAGAAAATATCTAGGCCCGGCAAGGGGGAGTAAGAGCCTCTTTTGGCTGAGGTAGAGGAGCCCCATTGCCGGCTGTTGGGTGAGCGCGTCCCAAGGCTTCAGTGTACCGGGGAGTGTGTGAAATATCCATTGGATGCAGACCAACTGGGAACTACCAGGTGTCATAGAACCTTTCTTTCTGCTTCACTCAACTGGCAGGCTTTTAAAAAGGTTCCAGCGTACAATGACGATGGAAAGGAATGGCCTGGTGAAGATCGGGGGCTCATCGGGACATCCAAGATGGCTGGGGCCAACACAGCTGCCCAGGATCCCCCCAGCCCAGCGAGAGAAAGGGGAGACCCCCCAGACCTGCCCCCGCTTGGTGGGGAGCACATCCCTGTTGAAAGTACAGGTGAATGATGGTTACAGTCTCTGGATGCCTTAAATCAGCCCAGAGGAAATATCTAGGCCCCATGGCTGGAGGGGGAGTAAGCCTCTTTTTGGCTGGAGGGTAGAGGACCCCATTGCACAAGGCTGGTGGGTGAGCGGCGTCCCAGGCTTCAGTGTACCGGGGAGTTGGTGAAATATCCATTGGCACATGGGAGACCAACTGGGAATACCAGGTGTCTTAGACCTTTTCTTCTGCTTCACTCAACTGCAGGTTTTAAAAAGTTTCCAGCATACAATGACGATGGAAAGGAATGGCCTGTGAATCGGGGGCTCATCGGGACATCCAATGGCTGGGGGCCAACAGCAGCTGCCCAGGATCCCTCAGCCCACCGAGGAGAAGAGGGAGACCCCCAGGACCTTGCCCCCCGCTGGTGGGTGAGCAGCATCCCTGGATTGAAGTACAGGTGAATGGGTTACAGTCTCGGATGCCTTGAAATCAGCCCAGAGGAAATATTAGGCCCCATGGCTGAGGGGGAGTAAGACCTCTTTGGCTGGAGGGTAGAGGAGCCCCCATTGCCACAGGCTGGTGGGTGAGTCGGCGTCCAATAGCTTCAGTGTCTAACCTGGGAAAGTGGGTGAAATGATCCATTGGATGGGAGACCAACTGGAATACCAGGTGTCATAGACCTTTTCTTCTGCTTCACTCAACGGGCAGGCTTTTAAAAAGGTTCCAGCGTACAATGACGATGGAAGGAATGGCCTGTGAATCGGGGGGCTCATCGGGACATCCAAGATGGCTGGGGCCAACAGCAGCTGCCCAGGATCCCGCACCCAGCCGAGAGAAGAGGAGACCCCCAGGACCTTGCCCCTGCTGGTGGTGACAGCATCCCTGGATTGAAAGTACAGTAATGGTTACAGTCTCTGGATGCCTTGAAATCAGCCCAGAGGAAATATCTAGGCCCATGGCTAGGGGGAGTAAGAGCCTCTTTTGGCTGGAGGTAGAGGAGCCCCATTGCCACAGGCTGGTGGGTGAGCGGCGTCCAAGGCTTCAGTGTACCGGGGAGTGGGTGAAAGTCTCTGGCTGCCTATAAAATCAGCTCAGAGGGAAGGCCAATGGCCCTTGGCACACCAGCCCAATGCACCTGATCCTGTCTGACATTGAAGCTTAAGCAGGTGCAGGCCTGGTCACCTGGATGGGAGACCAATGGAGTACCAGGTGTCATAGACCTTTTCTTCTGCTTCACTCAACTGGCAGGCTTTTAAAAGTTCAGCGTCACATGACGATGGAAAGGAATGGCCTGTAAGATCGGGGGCTCATCGGGACATCCAAGATGCTGGGGGCCAACGCAGCTGCCCAGGATCCCCCAGCCCAGCCTAGAGAAGAGGGAACCCCCCAGGACCTGCCCCCTGCTTGGTGGTTGAGCGCATCCCTGGATTGAAAGTACAGGTGAATGGGTTACAGTCTCTGGATGCCTTGAAATCAGCCCAGAGGAAATATCTAGGCCCCATGCTGGAGGGGAGTAAGACCTCTTTTGGCTGGAGGGTAGAGGAGCCCCATTGCCACAGGCTGTGGGTGAGTCGGCGTCCAAGGCTTCAGTGTACCGGGGAGTGGGTGAAAGTCTCTGGCTGCCTAAAAATCAGCTCAGAGGGAAAGCCAATGGCCCTTGGCCACACCAGCCCAAATGCACCTGATCCTGTCTGACATTGGAAGCTAAGCAGGTGCAGGCTGGTCAGTACCTGGATGGGACCAACTGGGAATACCAGGTGTCATAGACCTTTTCTTCGCTTCACTCAACTGGCAGGCTTTTTCCAGCATACAATGACGATGGAAAGGAATGGCCTGTGAAGATCGGATGGTCTATCGGGAACATCCAAGATGGCTGGGGGCCAACAGCAGCGGCCCAGGATCCCTCAGTCCCGCCGAGAGAAGAGGTGAGACCCCCCAGGACCTTGCCCCGCCTGTGGTGAGGAGGCATGCTCCCGGGAAATTGAAAGTACAGGTGAATGGGTTTTCAGTCTTCTGATGCCTTGAAATCAGCCCAGGAAATATCTAGCCCCATGGCTGGAGGGGGAGTAAGAGCTCTTTTGCGGAGGGTAAGATCCCCTTGTCCCCCGCCACAGGTGGTGGGTGAGCGGCGTCCAGGCTTCCGTGTACCCTGGGAGTGGGTTGAAATCTCTGGCTGCCTTAAAATCAGCTCAGAGGGAAAAGCCAATGGCCCTTTGCCACACCAGCCCAAGCCCCTGTCCTGTCTGACAATTGTAAGCTAAGCAGGCATGCCTGATCAGTACCTGGATGGGAGACAAACTGGGGAATACCAGGTGGTTATAGGACCTTTTCTTCTGCTTCACCTCACTCAACTGGCAGGCTTTTTAAAAAGGTTCCACGTACAATGACGATGGACAGGAATGGCCTGTGGAAGATCGGGTGGCTCTGGTACAGTCCAAATGGCTGGGGGCGCAACAGCATCTGCCCAGGATCCCCCCAGCCCACTGAGAGAGAGGGAGACCCCCCAGAACTTGCCCCTTCTTGCTGGTGAGCACATCCCTGGAATTGAAAGTACAGGTGAATGGGTTACAGTCTCTGAATCCGTTGAAATCAGCCCAGAGGAAATATCTAGGCCCCCATTGCTAAGAGGGTAGTAAGAGCCTCTTTTAGCTGGAGGGTAGAGGAGTCCCCATTTGCCACAGTTGGTGGGTGAGCGGCGTCCAAGGCTTCAGTGTAACCCGGGGGATGTGGGTGAAGAATTCCTCTGGCTCCTTAAAAATCAGCTCAGAGGGAAAGGCCAATGGCCCTTGCCACACCATCCCAAATGCACCCGTGATCCTGTCCTGACATTGGAAGCTAGGTCAGGTGCAGCCTGGTCATACCTGGATGGGAGGACCAACTTGGAATACCAGGTGCATAGACTTTCTTCTGCTTCCCTCAAACTGGGCAGCTTGTTCCAGCATACAATGACGATGGAAAGTGAATGGCCCTGTGATATCGGTGGGCTTCCATCGGGACATCCACCCAAAGGATGGCTGGGGGGCCAACAGCAGCTGCCCAGATCACCCCCAGCCCCCCCCCCCCCAGCTGAGTAAAGAGGGAGACCCCGCCCAGGACCTTGCCCCTGTCCCTGGTGTCTGGTGGTTGAGCACATCCCCTGTTTGAAAGTACGGTGAATGGGTTAGCAGTCTCTGATGCCTTTTGGGAAAATAAGCCAGAGGAAATAATCTAGGCCCCTGGCTGGAGGGGGAGCAAGAGCCTCTCTTGGCTGTGGGTAGAGGGCCCCATTGCCGCAAGGCTGGTGGGTGAGCGCATCCTGGCTTGAGTGTACCGGGGATTGGGTGAAAGTCTCTTCTGGCTGCCTTAAAAATCAGCTCAGCAGGGAAAGGCAATGGCCCTTGTCGCACACCGCCCAAATGCACCTGATCCCTGTCTGACATTGGAAGCTAAGCGGTGCAGGGCCTGGTCGCACTTGGGTGGGATACACTGGGAATCCAGGTGTCATGACCTTTTCTTCTGCTTTTCACTCAACTGGCAAGGCGTGTTCCAGCATACAAGACTATGGAAAGGAATGGCCTGTGAAGATTGGGGGGCTTCATCGGGACATCCAAGGATGGCTGGGGCCGAACAGCAGCTGCACATGAGATCGTAAATAGAGATTAGGAGGAGATTCCCTCCCAGGCCCAGCTGAGATCGTAGGTGAGACTCCCCAGGACTTTGCTCCTGTTTGGTGGGTGAGCGGCTGTATCTCCTGATGCAAAGTATGCGGTGATGGGTGTTTGTTTTGTTCTTTTTGTTTTTACAGTCTCTGGATGCCTTGAATCAGCCCAGAGGAAACTATCTACTAGGCCCTATGGCTGGAGGGGGAGTAGAGCCTCTTTTAGGCTGGATGGTAGAAGGACCGCCATTGCCCACAACAGAGGCTGTGGGTGAGCGCGTCCAATCAGCTTCAGTGTACCTGGGAGTGTGGTGAAAGCACAGCAGCCCTCTTCTGCATTAAAAACAGCCAGAGGGAAAGCAATGGCCTTGGCCACACCAGCCCCAATGGCACCTTATCCTGTCGACATTGGAAGCTAAGCAGGTGTCAGGCCTGGTCATACCTGGATGGGAGACAAAACTGGGAATACCAGGTGTTATAACACCTTTTCTTCTGCTTCTCCCCTCAACTGGCCAAGTCTTTTAAAAAGGGTTCCATCGTACAATGGACGAATGGAAAGGATGCCTGTGAAGATCGGGGGGCCTCATCGGGACATCCAATATGGGCTGTGGGCCAACTAGCAGCTGCCCAGATCCCCCCAGCCCCAGCTGAGAGAGAGGGATTACTCCCAGGACCCTCCCCTGCTTGGTGGGTGAGCAGCATCCTGTTGAAAGTAACAGGTGAAATGGCGTACATCTCTGGATGCCTTGAAATCAGCCAGAGGAATATCTAGGCCCCCATGACTAGAGTGGGGAATAAGAGCCTCTTTTTGGCTGGAGGGTAATGGAGCCCCATTGCACATGCTGGTTGGGTGAGCGGCGCCAAGCTTCAGTGTATCCGGGGAGTGGGTGGAAAGTCTCTGGCTGCCTTAAAATCAGCTCCGAGGGAAAGGCAATGGCCCTTGCCACACCAGCCCAAATGCACCTATCCTGCTGACATTGGAAGCTAGCGGTGGCAGGCCCGTCGCACCTGGATGGGAACCATTTGGGAATAACAGTTTCAATAGACCTTTTCTCTTTCTTCGCTTCACTCAACTGGCTGCTTGTTCCAGCTACAATGACGAGGAAAGGAATGGCCTGTGAAGATCGGGGGGCTCATCTGGAATCCAGATGGCTGGGGGGCCAACAGCACACTGCCCAGGATCCCCCGCCCCAGCTGAGAGACAGAGGGAACCCCCCAGGTGACCCTGCCCCTGGCGTGCTGGTGAGCAGCATCCCTGGTTGAAGAGTAGCAGGTGAATGGTTTACAGTCCTCTGGATCCTTGAAATAATCGCCCAGAGGAAACTAATCTGAGGGCCCCATGGCTGGAGGGTGAGTAAGAGCCTCTTTATGGCTGAGGGTTAGACGAGCCCCATTGCCACAGGGTGGTGAGTGGCGCGTCCAAGGCCTTTCAGTGTACCCGGAGGTGTGAAAGTCTCCTGGTCTGCCGTTTAAAATCAGCCTCAGAGGGAAAGCCAGTGGCCCTTGCACACACCAGCCCAAATCACCTGATCCTGTCTGACATTGAGCTAAGCAGTGTTCAGAGGCCTGTCAGATACTGGATGGGAGACAAACTGGATACCCATGTGTCATAGAATCCTTTTCTCTTCTGCTTCACTCATCACTGGCAGGGCGCTGTAAGTTCGCAGCGTACAATGACGATGGAAAGGATGGCCTGTGAAGATCGGGGGGCTCATCCGGGACATCCAACGAGGCTGGGTGGCCAACACAGCTGCCTCAGGATTCCCCCCACCAGCTGAGTAGAAGAGGGAGACCCCCCCCAGACCCTTGCCCCGCCTGGCTTGCTGGGTGACAGCATCCCCCCCTGGATTGAAAGTACAGGTGAATGGCTCAAGTCTCTGGAATGCCTTGAAATCACCCAGGAGGAAATTCTAGGCCATTGCTAAAGGGGATAAGAAGCCCTTTTTAGCTGGAGGGTGAGGAGCCACCAATGCCACAGGCTGGTGTGGTGAGCGGCGTCAAGGCTTCAGTTGTAAACCCGGGAGTGTTGAAAGTCTCTGGCTGCCTTAAAAATCCGCTCAGATGGGAAGGCCAATGGCCCTGGCCCACCAGCCCAATGCCCTGATCCTGTTGACAAATTGGAAGACTAAGCAGGTGTCAGGCCTGGTCAGTACCTGGATGGGAGACCCACTGGGAATACAGGTGGTCATGACCTTTTCTTCTTGCTTCATCACTCCACTGGCAGGCTTTTGGTTCCCAGCGATACAATGACGAGTGATAGGAACGGCCTTGTGAAGAATCGGGGGCTCATCGGGACATCCAGATGGCTGGGGGCCAACAGCAGACGCTGCCCAGATCCCCCATGCCCGCGAGAGAAGAGGGAGACCCCCCCAGGACGCTGCCCCCTGTTTTGGTGGTTGCAGCACCGTTGCACCGCATTGAAGTACAGTGAATGGGTTACGTCCTGTGGATGCCTTGAAATATGCTCAGATGAAATCTACTCGGGCCCCGTGGCTGGAGGGGGAGAAGACCTCTCTTGTGCTGGAGGGTAGAGATGCCCCATTGCCACAGGCTTTGTGGTGAGCGGCTCCAAATGGCTTAGTGTAAAAACCGGGGAGTGGGTAAAGCCTCCTGGCTGCCTTAAAATCTACTCAGAGGAAAAGCCAATGGCCCTTGGTCCACACCAGCCAAATGCCACCTGACTCCTGCCTCTGACATGGAAGCTAAGCAGGTGAGCCTGGTCAGTCAACTTGGATGGTAGACAACTGGGAATCCAGGTGTCATAGACTCTTTTCGCTTCGCTTCACCAACTACTGGCAGAGCTTAATGTCCAGCGATACAATGACGATGGAAAGGAATGGCCTGTGAAGATGGGGGCTCATCGGGACTCCAAGATTGTGGGGCCAACAGCTCGCCCAGGATCGCCCCCTACGCCCAGCTAGAGAGAGGGAGACTCACCCAGGACCTTTTGCTCCTGTTTGGTGGGAGCAGCAACGTCCTGAATTGAAAGGTACAGTGATGGATGTTTAACAGTCTCTTGGATGCCTGAAATCAGCCCAGAGGAAATATCTAGGGCCCCATGGCTGGAAGGGGGATAAGACCCTCTTTTTTGGCTGGAGGGAGGAGCCCCATTGCCACAGGCCTGGTGGGTGAGCGGCGTCCAAGGCGTTCAGTTACCGGGAGTGGTGAAAGTCCTCTGCTGCTTAAAAATCAGCTCAATGGGAAAAGGCAATGCCCTTGGCCACACCAGCCCAAATGCACCTGATCCGGTTCTGACTGGAAGCTAAGCAGTGCAGCCTGTTCAGTACCTGTGATAGGAGACAAACTGGTATACCAGTTGTCTATAACCTTTCTCTGCTTCACTCAACTCATGGCAGGCTTTTTAAAAGGTTCCGCGTACAATGACTATGGAAGGAATGGCCTGTTGAAGAGTCGTTGGGGCTCATCGGGACATCCAAGCTGGGGGCCACAAGCGCTGCCCAGGATCCCCCCAGCCGCAGCTGAAGAACAGAGGAGCCCCCAGGACCCTGCCCCTGCTTGTGGGTGAGCAGCATCCTGATTGAAATACAGTTGAATGGGTTACAGTCCTCTGAATGCCTTGAAATCAGCCCAGAGAAGAATATCTAGGCCCTCCTACGAGAGGGGAGTAAGAGCCTCTTTTGCTGGAGGGTAGAGGACCCCATTGGCCACAGCTGGGTGGGTGGCGGCGTCCAAGGCCTTCAGTTTACCGGGGAGTGGTGGAAGTCTCTGGCTGCCTTAAATCAACTCAGAGTGAAAGGCCAATGCCCTATGGCCACACCCCAGCCCAATGCCACCTGATCCGTGTGCGACATTGGAAGCCTTAGCAGTGTGCAGGCCTGGTCAGCACTGGATGGGAGACAACGTGGGAATACCAGGTGTCATAGACCTTTTTTTATTCTTTTTTCTTCTTTGCTTCCTCTCAACTGGCAGGCTTGTTTCCAGCATACAATGACGATGGAAAGGAATGGCCTGTGAAGATCGGGGGCCTCGGACACTCCAAATGGCTGCCAACGCAGCTGCCAGATCCCCACCCCAGCTGAGAGAAGAGGGAGAACCCCCCCAGACCCTGCCCGATTGGGTGGGTGAGCAGCATCCCTGATTGAAAGTACAGGTGAATGGGTTCAGTCTCGGATGCCTTGAAATCAGCCCAGAGGAAATATCTAGGCCCCATTGCTGGAGGGGTGTAAGAGCCTCTTTTGGTGGAGGGTAGAGACCCCATTGCCACAGGCTGGTGGGTGAGCGGCGTCCCAGGCTTCATTGTAACCGGGGAGTGGGTGAAAGTCTCCTGGCTGCCTTAAAAATAGCTCATAGGGAAAGGCCAATGGCCCTTCCCACCCAGCCCAAATGCACCTGATCCTGTCTGACATTGGAAGCTAAGCAGGTGCAGGCCCTGTCAGTACCTGGATGGGAGACCAACTGGGAAACCAGTTGTCCATAGACCTTTTCTTCTGCTTCATCAACTGGCAGGCTTAGTTTCCAGCTACAATGACGATGGAAAGGAATGGCCTTTGAAGATCGGGGGGCTCATCGGGAATCCAAGATGGGCTGGGGGCCAACACGCACTGCCCAGGATCCCCCAGCCCAGCAGAAAAGGAGACCCCCCAGGACCCTTGCCCGTTTGGTGGGGGAGCAGCATCCCTGTATTGAAAGTATATTGAATGGGTTACAGTTCTGCTGATGCCTTGAAATCAGCCCAGAGGAAATATCTAGCCCCATGTGGAGGGGGAGTAAGAGCCTCTTTTGGCTGGAGGGTAGAGGAGCCCCATTGCCACAGGCTGGTGGGGAGCGGCGCCAAGGCTTCAGTGTCCGGGGAGTGGGTGAAAGTCTCTGGCTGCCTTAAATCATCTAAGGGAAAGGCCAATGGCCCTTGGCCACACCAGCCCAAATGCACCTGATCCTGTCTGACATTGGAAGCAAGCAGGTGCAGGCCTGGTCAGTCACCTGGATGGGAGACCAACTGGGAATACCAGTTGTCATAGACCTTTCCTTCTTCTGCTTCACTCAACTGGCAGGCTTGTTCCAGCATACAATACGATGGAAAGGAACTGGCCTGTGAAGATCGGGGGCTCATCGGGACATCCAAGATGGCTGGGGGCCAACAGCAGCTGCCCAGTGATCCCCCCAGCCAGCTGAGAGAAAGGGAGACCCCCAGGACCTTGCCCCGTGTGGTGGTGAGCAGCGATCCCTGGATTGAAAGTACAGGTGATGGGTTACAGTCTCTGGATGCCTTGAATCAGCCCAGAGGAAATATCTAGGCCCTATGGCTAAGGGGAGTAAGAGCCTCTTTTGGCTGGAGGGTAGAGGAGCCCCATTGCCACAGGCTGTGTGGTGAGCGGCTCCGGCTTAGTGTACCGTGGGAGTGGGTGAAAGCCTCTGGCTGCTTAAAATCAGCTCGAGGGAAAAGCCAATGGCCCTTGGCCACACCAGCCCAAATGCACCTGATCCTGTCTGACTTGAAGCTAAGCAGGTGCAGCCTGTCCAGTACCTGGATGGGAGACAACTGGGGAATACCAGTTGTTATACACCTTTTCTTCTGCTGCCTCCTAACTGGCAGGCTTTTAAAAAGGTTCCAGCGTACAATGACGATGGAAAGGAATGGCCTGTGAAGATCGGGGGCTCATCGGACATCCAGATGGCTGGGGCCAACAGCAGCTACCCAGGATCCCCCAGCCCAGTGAGAGAAGAGGGACCCCCCAGGACCTTGCCCCCTGTTTGGTGGGTGAGCAGCATCCCTGGTTTGAAAGTACAGGTGAATGGTTACAGTCTCTGGATGCTTGAATAAGCCCAGAGGAAATATTCTAGGCCCCATGCTGGAGGGGAGTAAGACCTATTTTGGCTGAGGGTAGAGGAGCCCATTGCCACAGGCTGTGTGTGAGCGGCTCTCCGGCTTAGTGTACCGGGGAGTGGTGAAGTCTCTGGCTGCCTTAAATCAGCTCAGAGGGAAAAGCCAATGGCCCTTGGCCACACAGCCCAATGCACCTGATCCTGTCTGACTGAATCAGAAGCAGGTGCAGGCCCTGGTCAGACTTGGATGGAGACCAACTGGGAATAACCATGGGTCAAAGACCTTTTCCTTCTGCTTCACTCAACTGGCGCCTGTTTCAGGCATACAATACGATGGAAAGGAATGGCCTGTGAAGATCGGGGCTCATCGGGAACATCCAAGATGGCTGGGGCCAACAGCAGCTGCCCAGGATCCCCCCAGCCCAGCTGAGAGAGAGGGAGACCCCCAGGCTTGCCCCCCGCCTGGTGGTGAGCGCAGCATCCCTCGATGAAAGTACAGGTTGAATGGCTTCCAGTTCTCTGGATGCCTTGAAACAGCCCAGAGGAAATTATCTATCCCATGGCTAAATGGGGAGAAGAGCTTTTTGGCTGCAGGGTAGAGGACCCATTGCCACAGGCTGGTGGTGAGCGGGCGTCCAAGAGCTTCAGTGTACGTCCGGGGAGTGGTGAAAGTCCTCTGGCTGCTTAAAATCAGCCACAGGAAAAGCCATGCCCTTGGCCACACCACCCAAATGCACCCTGATCCTGTCTGACATTGGAGCTAAGCAGGCAGGCCTGGTCAGTACCTGGATGGGAGACCACTGGGAATACCAGGTGTTATAGACCTTTTTTTTCTTCTGCTTCACTCAACTGGCAGGCTTTTAAAAGGTTCAGCGTACAATACATGTGAAAGGAATGGCCTGTGAAATCGGGGGGGCTCATCGGGACATCCAAGATGGCTGGGGGCCAACAGCAGACAGCTGCCCAGGACCCCCCACAGCTGAGAGAAGAGGAGACCCCAGGACCTTGCCCTGTTGGTGGGGAGCACATCCCTGATTGAAAGTACAGGTGAATGGTCAGTCTCTGGATGCCTTGAAATCAGCCCAGAGGAAATCTCTAGGCCCCATGGCTGGAGGGGAGTAAGAGCCTCCTTTTGCTGAGGGTAAGGACCCCATTGCCACAGGCTGTGGTGACGGCGTCCAAGGCTTCAGTGTACCGGGGAGTGGGTGAAAGTCTCTGGCGCCTTAAAAATCAGCTCAGAGGAAAGGCCAATGGCCCTTGGCCACCAGCCCAAATGCCCCTGATCCTGTCTGACATTGGAACTAAGCAGGTGCAGGCCTGGTCAGTACCTGGATGGGAGACCAACGGGAATACCGTGTCATAGACCTTTTCTTCTGCTTCCTCAACTGGCAGGCTTTTATTCCCGCACAATGACGATGGAAGAATGGCCTGTGAAGATCGGGGGGCCCATCGGGACATCCAAGATGGGCTGGGGACCAACGCAGCTGCCAGGATCCCCAGCCCACGAGAGAAGAGGGAGACCCCCCAGACCCTGCCCTGTTTGTGGGTGAGCAGCATCCCTGCATTGAAAGTACAGGTGAATGGGTTACAGTCTTGGGCCTTGAAATCCGCCAAGGAAATATCTAGGCCCCATGGCGGAGTGGGGAAGGCCTCTTTTGGCTGGGGGTGCGGAGCCCATTGCCACAGGCTGTTGGTGAGGGCGATCACCAGTGCTTCGAGTGTACCGGGGAAGTGGGTGAGAAAGCCTCTGGTGTGCCTACAATCAGCTCAGAGGGAAAGCCCACAATGGCCCTTGGCCACAACCCCAAATGCACCTGATCCTGTCTGACATTGGAATTAAGCAGGTGCAGGCCTGGTCAGTACCCTGGATGGGAGAACCAACTGGAAATACCAGGTGTCATAGACCTTTTCTTCTGCTTCATCAACTGGCAGGCTTTTAAGTTCCAGCAGTACAATGACATGGGAAAGGAATGGCCTGTGAAGATCGGATGGGGGTCATGGGACATCCAATATGGCTGGGGGCCAACAGCAGCTGCCAGGATTCCCCCCAGAACCCGAAGAAAGGGAGGTCCCCAGGACCTTTGCTCTGTTTTGGTGGGCTTAGCGCTCCCGGATTTGAACGTACAGTGATGGGTACATCTCTGGATGCCTTGAAACTCAGCCCAGAGAATTAGGCCCCATGGTGGAGGGGAGTAAGAGCCTCTATTTGGCTGGAGGGTAGAGGAGCCCCATTGCCACAGGCTGGTGGGTGAGCGGCGTCCAAGGCTTCAGTGTACAATACCGGGGATTGAGTGTGAAGTCTCTGGCTGCCTTAAATCACTCTCAGAGGGAAAGGCCAATGGCCCCTTGGCCACACCAGCCAAATGCACCGATCTGTCTGACATTGGAAAGCTTAAGAGCAGGTGCAGGCCTCGGTCAGTCCTGGGATGGAGACCTGTGGATAATACCAGGTGTATAGACCTTTTCTTCTGCTCACATCAACCTGGCAGGTTCTTAAATTTCCAGCATACAATGACTGATGGAAAGGAATGGGCCTGTGAAGATCGGGGGGCTACTCGGGACATCCAAGATGGCTGGGGGCCAACGCAAGCTGCCGCGTCCCCCCCAGCCCAGCTGAGAGAACAGGGAGAACCCCCCAGGACCCTGCCCTGTCTGGTTGGTGGAGCATCCCTGATTGAAAGTCCAGTTGAATGGGTTACAGTCTCGGAATGCCCTTGAAATCAGACTAGAGGAAATATCTAGTTGCCCTCATGGCTGGAGGGGAGTAAGCTAGCCTATTTTGCTGGAGGTAGAGGATCCCCATTGCCAAGGCTGGTGGGTGAGCGGCTCGTAAAGCCGCTTCAGTGTCCGGGGGAGTGTGTGAAAGTCTCTTGGCTGCCTTAAAATCAGCTGCACGGGAAAGGGCCAGTGGCCCTTGGCCACAACCACCCAAATGCACCTGATCTTCTGACATTGGAAGCCTAAGCGGGCGGCCTGGTAGTAACCTTGGATGGGAGACCAAATGGGATTATTATACCAGGTGTCATAGATCCTTTTCTTTGATTCCCTCAACTGGCAGCCTTGTTCCAGCATACAATGACGATGGAAAGGAATGGGCCTTGAAGATCGGGGGCCAATCGGGACATCCAAGTGGCTGGTGCGGCCAAACAGCAGCTGCCAGGGGACCCCCCCAGCCGCACTGAGAGAAGAGGGAGACCCCCGGACCCTCCCCGTCTGGTGGCGTGAGCGGCATCCCTGGATTGAGTACAGGTGAATGGCTTACCGTCCTACTGGATGCCTTGAAATAAAGCCCAAGAAACTATCTGGACCCATGGCTGAGAAGGGAGAGTAAGAGCCTTTTTTTGGCTGGAGGGTAGAGGAGCCCATTGCCACAGGCTGGTGGGTGATGCGGCGTCCGGAAGTTCAGTGTACGGGGGTGGGTGAAAGTCTCTGGCGGCCTAAAATGAGTCTCAGAGGAAAGGCCATGGCCTTGGCCACACCAGGCCCAATGAACGCTGAGTCCTGTCTGACATTGGAAGCTAGCAGGTGCAAGCCTTCGGCAGTACCTGGATGGGAGAAATACCTGGGAATACCGGTGTCATAGACCTTTTCTTGCTTCAACTCAACTGGCAGTCTTTTAAAAAGTCCATGCGTACAATGACGATGTATAGGACGGCCGTGAAGATCGGGGGCTCATCGGACTCCAAGATGGTGGGGGCCAACAGCAGCTGCCAGTGATCCCTCCCAGCCCAGCCGAGAGAAAGGGAGACCCCCATGGGACCTGCCTGTTTGGTGGGTGGCAGCATCCTGTCATGGAAAGTACGGTGAATGGGTTACAGTCTTGGATGCTTGAATCAGCCAGGAGGAAATTCTAGGGCCCCATGGCTTGGAGGGGGAGTACGAGCACTCTTTTGGCTGGAGGTAGAGGAGCCCCATTGCCAAAGGCGTGGTGGTGGACCGGGCAGTCCAAGGCTTCAGTTGTACCGGGGGAGTGTTGGTGAAAGCTCTCTGGCTGCCTTAAATCAGATCCAAGGGAAAAGCCATGGCCCTTGGCCACACCAGCCCAAAGTGAACCCTGATCTGTCTGACATGGAACTCTAAGCAGGTGCAGGCTGTCAGTACCTGGATGGTGATCCAACTGGGATACCGGTGTCATAGACCTTTTCTTCTGCTTCACTCAACTGAGGCTTTTTTAAAAAGGTGTCCAGAGTACAATGACGATGGAAAGGAATGGCCTGTGAAGATCGGGGGGCGCTCATCGGAACATCCAAGATGGCTGGTGGCCAACAGCAGGCTGCCCATGAATCCCACCAGAAACAGCCGGAGAGAAGAGGGGAGACTCACCAGGACCTTGCTCTGTTGGTGGGCGAGAAGCATCCCTGGATTGAAAGTACGGTGAAATGGGTATAAGTCTCTGGATGCCTTGAAATCAGCCCCAGAGAAATATCAGGCCCATGGACTGGGGGGAGTAGAGCCTCTTTGGCGGAGGGTAGAGGAGCCCCCATGGCCACACTGGTGGGTGCAGGCGCAGTCCATTGGCTTCAAGTTGTACCGGGGAGTGGTAAAGTCTTGGCGCTCCTTAACAATCAGCTATAGGATGGAAACAGGCCATGGCCTTGGCCACGAAAGCCCAAATGCACACTGATCTGTCTGACACTGGATGGAAGCTAAGCAGGTTGCAGGCTTCGGTCAGTACCTGGATGGAGGGACAACTGGAAATACCGGTCATAGACCTTTCTTCTGCTGTCACCTCAACTGAGGCTTAAAGGTTCCAGCAGTACAATGACTATGGAAAAGGAATTGGCCGTGTGAAAGATCAGGGGGCTCATCGGGGACACCAGATGGCGGTGGGACCAACAGCAGTGCCAGGATCCCCCCCAGCCCAGCTGAGAGAACAGTGAGAACCCCCCAGACCCTGGCCCCTGCTTGGTGGGTGAGCAGGCATCCTGCATTGAAAGTACAGGTGAATCGTGTTAAAGTCTCTGATGCCTTGAATCAGCCCAGAGAAACTCATCTAGGGCCCTATGGCTGAGGGGGAGTAAGAGCCTCCTTTGCTGTAGGGTAGCGGAGCCCCATTGCCCCCACAGCTGGTGGGTGAGCGGCGTCCAAGGCTTCATTGTTCCGGGGAGTGGTGAAAGTCCTTGGGCTGCCTTAAAATCAGCTCAGAGGAAGGCAATGGCCTTTGGCCACCCCAGCCCAACTGCACCTGATCCTGCTCTTCACATTGGAAGCCAAGCAGGTGCAGGCCTGGTATTACCACTTATTGGAGACCAATGGAATACCATGTGTCATAGATCGTTTCTTCTGCCTTCACTCAACTGGCAAGCCTTGTTCCGGCTACACTGACGATGGAAAGGAATGGCCCTTTGAAAGATCGGGGCCCATCGGGACCCAGATGGCTTTGCAGCAAGCCCACAGCATGGCTCCCAGATACCCCCATCCCCAGCTTGAGGAAGAGGGAGACCCCCCCAGGACCCTGCCCTGTTTTGGTGTGGTGAGCAGCAATCCCTGCATTGAAAGTACAGGTGAATGGTTTAACAGTCTCTGATGCCTTGAAATCAGCCCAGAGGAAATTCTGGCCCCATGGCTGGAGGTAGTAAGAGCCTCTTTTGGCTGGAGGGTAGAGGAGCCCCATTGCCACGGCTGGTGGGTGAGCGGCGTCCCAAGGCTTCAGTGTACCGGGGAGTGGGTGACAGTCTCTGCTGGCTGCCTTACAATGAGCTCAGAAGGGAAAGGCCATGGGCCCTTGGCCCACACCACCCAAATGCACCTTATCCTGTCTGACATTGGAAGCAAGCAGTGCAGCCTGGTCATACCGTGATTGGAGACCAACTGGGAATACTCAGTGTCCATAGACCCTTGTCTTCTGCTTCATCCCTGGCAGCTTTAAAATTTTCCAGCATACAATGACAATGGCCTGTGAAGATTGGGGGGCTCATCGGGACATCCAAGATGGCTGGGGGCCAACAGCAGCCACCCAGGATCCCCCCAGCCCAGCTGAGAGAAGAGGGAGACCCCCCAGGACCTCGCCCCCGCCTGGTGGAGCGAGCAGCATCCCTGGATTGAAAGTACAGGTGAATGGGTTAAAGTCTCTGGATGCCTTGAAATTAGCCCAGAGGAAATATCTAGGCCCCATGGCTGGAGGGGGAGTAAGAGCCTCTTTTGGCTGGAGGGTAGAGGAGCCCCATTGCCACAGGCTGGTGGGTGAGCGGCATCCAAGGCTTCAGTGTACCGGGGAGTGGGTGAAATATCCATTGGATGGGAGACCAACTGGGAATACCAGGTGTCATAGACCTTTTCTTCTGCTTCACTCAACTGGCAGGCTTTTAAAAAGGTTCCAGCGTACAATGACGATGGATAGGAATGGCCTGTGAAGATCGGGGGGCTCATCGGGACATCCAAGATGGCTGGGGGCCAACAGCAGCTGCCCAGGATCCCCTCAGCCCAGCCGAGAGAAGAGGGAGACCCCCCAGGACCTTGCCCCCGCTTGGTGGGTGAGCAGCATCCCTGGATTGAAAGTACAGGTGAATGGGTTATAGTCTCTGGATGCCTTGAAATCAGCCCAGAGGAAATATCTAGGCCCCATGGCTGGAGGGGGAGTAAGAGCCTCTTTTGGCTGGAGGGTAGAGGAGCCCCATTGCCACAGGCTTGTGGGTGAGCGGCGTCCGAGGCTTCAGTGTACCGGGGAGTGGGTGAAATATCCATTGGATGGGAGACCAACTGGGAATACCAGGTGTCATAGACCTTTTCTTCTGCTTCACTCAACTGGCAGGCTTTTAAAAAGGTTCCAGCGTACAATGACGATGGAAAGGAATGGCCTGTGAAGATCGGGGGCTCATCGGGACATCCAAGATGGCTGGGGGCCAACAGCAGCTGCCCAGGATCCCCCCAGCCCAGCCGAGAGAAGAGGGAGACCCCCAGGACCTTGCCCCCGCCTGGTGGGTGAGCAGCATCCCTGGATTGAAAGTACAGGTGAATGGGTTACAGTCTCTGGATGCCTTGAAATCAGCCCAGAGGAAATATCTAGGCCCCATGGCTGGAGGGGGAGTAAGAGCCTCTTTTGGCTGGAGGGTAGAGGAGCCCCATTGCCACAGGCTGGTGGGTGAGCGGCGTCCAAGGCTTCAGTGTACCGGGGAGTGGGTGAAAGTCTCTGGCTGCCTTAAAATAAGCTCAGAGGGAAAGGCCAATGGCCCTTGGCCACACCAGCCCAAATGCACCTGATCCTGTCTGACATTGGAAGCTAAGCAGGTGCAGGCCTGGTCAGCACCTGGATGGGCACTGACCCAGGTGTCATAGACCTTTTCCTCTGCTTCACTCAACTGGCAGGCTTTTAAAAAGGTTCCAGCGTACAATGACGATGGAAAGGAATGGCCTGTGAAGATCGGGTGGTTCATCGGGACATCCAAGATGGCTGGGGGCCAACAGCAGCTGCCCAGGATCCCCCCAGCCCCGCTGAGAGAAGAGGGAGACCCCCCAGGACCTTGCCCCCGCCTGGTGGGTGAGCAGCATCCCTGGATTGAAAGTACAGGTGAATGGGTTACAGTCTCTGGATGCCTTGAAATCAGCCCAAAGGAAATATCTAGGCCCCATGGCTAAAGGGGGTTTAAGAGCCTCTTTTGGCTGGAGGGTAGAGGAGCCCAATTGCCACAGGCTGGGGGGTGAGCGGCATCCAAGGCTTCAGTGTACCGGGGAGTGGGTGAAAGTCTCTGGCTGCCTTAAAATCAGCTCAGAGGGAAAAGCCCACTGGCCCTTGGGCACACCCGCCAAAATGCACCTGATCCTGCTGACATTGGAAAGCTAAGCAGGTGCAGGCCTGGTCAGTACCTGGATGGGAGACCAACTGGGAAAAACAGGTGTCAGTAGACTTTTCTTCTGCTTCACTCAACTGGCAGGCTTTTAAAAGGTTCCAGATACAATGACGATGGAAAGGAATGGCCTGTGAAATCGGGGGGTCATGGGACATCCAAGATGGCTGGGGGCCAACAGCAGCGGCCCAGGATCCCCCCAGACCTGAGAGAAGGGAGAACACCAGGACCTTTGTCCTGTTTGGTGGGCACAGCCTCCCCGGATTTTGAAGTACAGGTGAATGGGTTACAGTCTCTGGATGCCTTGAAATCAGCCCAGAGAAAATATCTAGGCCCCATGGCTGGAGGGGGAGTAAGAGCCTCTTTTGGCTGGAGGGTAGGGAAGCCCCATTGCCACAGGCTGGTGGGTGAGTGGCGTCCAAGGCTTCAGTGTACCGGGGAACCAGGTGTGCATAGACCTCTTTCTTCTTTGCTTCACGCCAATGCAGGCTTTAAAAAGGTTCAGCATACAATGACGATGGAAAGGAATGGCCGTGAAGATGGGGGGCTCACGGGACATCCAAGATGGCTGGGGGAGCCAACAGCAGCTGCCCAGGATCCCCCAGCCCAGCGAGAGAAGAGGGAGACCCCCCAGGACCTTGCCCGCCTGTGGTGGAGCAGCACCCTGGATTGAAAGTACAGGTGAATGGGTTACAGTCTCTGGATGCCGAATTTAGCCCAGAGAAATATCTAGGCCCCATGGCTGGAGGGGAGTAAGAGCCTCTTTTGGCTGGAGGGTAGAGGAGCCCCATTGCCACAGGTGGTGGGTGAGCGGCGTCCAGGCTTCAGTGTACCGGGAGTGGGTGAAAGTCTCTGGCTGCCTTAAAATCAGCTCAGAGGGAAAGCCAATGGCCCTTGGCCACACCAGCCCAAATGCACCTGATCCTGTCTGAATTGGAAGCTAAGCAGTGCAGGCCTGGCAAGTACCTGGATGGGAGCAAACTGGGAATACCAGGTGTCATAGACCTTTTCTTCTGCTTCACTCAACTGGCAGGCTTTTAAAAAGGTTCCAGCGTACAATGACGATGGAAAGGAATGGCCTGTGAAGAGGGGGCTCATCGGACATCCAAGATGGCTGGGGGCCAACAGCAGCTGCCCAGGATCCCCCCAGCCAGATGAGAGAAGAGGGAGACCCCCCAGACCTTCCTGTTTGTGTGTGAGCAGCATCCCTGGATTGAAAGTACAGGTGAATGGGTTACAGTCTCTGGATGCCTTGAAATCAGCCCAGAGGAAAATCTAGGCCCCATTGCTGGAGGGGGAGTAAGAGCCTCTTTGGCTGGAGGGTAGAGGAGCCCCATTGCCACAGGCTGGTGGGTGAGCGGCGTCCAAGGCTTCAGTGTGTACCGGGGAGTGGGTAAATATCCATTGGATGGAGACCAACTGGGAAATACAAGGTGTCATAGACCTTTTCTCTGCTTCACTCAAATGGAGGCTTAAATGGTTCCAGCTACATGACGATGGTAGGAATGCTGTCCTGTGAAGATCGGGGGGGCTCATCGGGACATCCAAGATGGCTGGGGGGCCAACAGCAGACTGCCCAGGATCCCCAGCCCAGCCTGAGAGAAGAGGGAGACCCCAGGACCTTGCCCCTGCCTGGTGGGTGAGCAGCATCCCTGTTTGAAATAAAGGTGTGAATGGGTTACAGTCTCTGGATGCCTTGAAATCAGCCCAGAGGAAATATCTAGGCCCCATGGCTGTGGAGGGGGAGTAAGAGCCTCTTTTGGCTGGAGGTAGAGGAGCCCCATTGCCACAGGCTGGTGGGTGAGCGGCGCCAAGGCTTAGTGTACCGGGAGTGGGTGAAAGTCTCTGGCTGCCTTAAAATCAGCTCAGAGGGAAAGGCATGGCCCTTGGCCACACCAGCCAAATGCACACTGATCCTGTCTGACATTGGAAGCTAAGCAGGTGGCGGCCTGGTCAGACTTGGATGGGAGACCAAACTGGGAATACCAGGTGTCATAGACCTTTTCTTCTGCTTCACTCAACTGGCAGGCTTGTTCCAGCATAAATGCGAGGAAAGGAATGGCCTGTGAAGATGGGGGCTCATCGGGACATCCAAGATGGCTGGGGGCCAACAGCAGCTGCCCAGGATCCCCCCAGCCCAGCTGAGAGACGAGGGAGACCCCAGGACCTTGCCCCTGCCTTGGTGGGTGAGCAGCATCCCTGGATTGAAAGTACAGGTGATGGGTTTACAGTCTCTGGATGCCTTGAAATCAGCCAGAGGAAATATCTAGGCCCCATGGCTGAGGGGGTAAGAGCCTTTTGGCTGGAGGGTAGAGGAGCCCCATTGCCACAGGCTGGTGGGTGAGCGGCGTCCAAGGCTTCAGTGTACCGGGGAGGTGGTGAAAGTCTTGGCTGCTTAAAATCAGCTCGAGGAAACACCAATGGCCCTTGGCCACACCAGCCCAAATGACCCGATCCTGTCTGACATTGGAAGCTAAGCAGGTGCAGGCCTGGTCAGTACTGATGGAGACAACTGGGAATACCAGTGTGTCATAGACCTTTTCTCTGCTTCACTCAACTGGCAGGTTGTTCCAGCATGACAATGACGATGGAAGGAATGGCCTGTGAGAGGGGGGCTCATCGGGACATCCAAGATGGCTGGGGGCCAACAGCAGCTGCCCGGATCCCCCCAGCCCAGCTGAGAGAAGAGGGAGACCCCCAGGACCCGCCCCCTGCTGGTGGGTGAGCAGCATCCCTGGATTGAAAGTACAGGTGAATGGCTTACAGTCTCTGGATGCCTTGAAATCAGCCCAGAGGAAATATCTAGGCCCATGCTGAGGGGGAGTAAGAGCCTCTTTTGGCTGGAGGGTAGAGGAGCCCCATTGCCACAGGCTGGTGGGTGAGCGGCGTCCAAGGCTTCAGTGTACCGGGGATAGTGGGTGAAAATTATCCAGTGGATGGGAGAGACCAACTTGGGAATACAGGGTCATAGACCTTTTCCTTCGCTTCACTCAACTGGTAGGCTTTAGGTTCCAGCGTACAATGACGATGGAATAGGAATGGCCTGTGAAGATCGGGGGGCTCATGGGACATCCAAGATGGCTGGGGGCCAACAGCAGACTGCCCAGGATCCGCAGCCCAGCTGAGAGACAGGGAGACCCCCCAGGACCTTGCCCCTGCCTGGTGGGTGAGCAGCATCCCTGGATTGAAAGTACAGGTGAATGGGTTACAGTCTCTGGATGCCTTGAAATCAGCCCAGAGGAAATATCTAGGCCAGTATCGGTGGGAAATATCTAGGTCAGTAATCATGGATGGGAGACCAACTGGAATTACCTGGGTGTCATAGACCTTTCTTTCTGCTTCACTCAACTGGCAGGTTCTGTTCACTCCAGCATACAAATGACGATGGAAAGGATGGCCTGTGAAGATCGGGGGCTCATCGGACATCCAAGATGGCTGGGGGGCCAACAGCAGCTGCCCAGGATCCCCCCAGCCCAGACTGAGAGAAGAGGGAGACCCCCAGGACCTTGCCCCCGCCTGGTGGTGAGCAGCATCCCTGGATTGAAAGTACAAGGTAATGGTTACAGTCTCTGGATGCCTTGAAATCAGCCCAGAGGAAATATCTGGCCCCATGGCTGAGGGGGAGTAAGAGCCTCTTTTGGCTGGAGGGTAGAGGGCCCCATTGCCACAGGCTGGTGGGTGAGCGGCGTCCAAGGCTTCAGTGTTGTACGGGGAGTTGGCGTGAAAATCCTGGATGGAGTAAGCAATGCGGAATACACAGGCTGGTCATCGGAGACCTGTTCTTACTGCTTCACTCAACTGGTAGGACTTTTAAAATGGTCCAGCGTACAATGACGATGGATAGGAATGGCCTGTGAAGATCGGGGGGCTCATCGGGACATCCAAGATGGCTGGGGGCCAACAGCAGCTGCCCAGGATCCCCTCAGCCCAGCGAGAGAAGAGGGAGACCCCCAGGACCCTGGCCCTGTTTGGTGGTGAGCAGCATCCCTGATTGAAAGTACAGGTGATGGTTACAGTCTCTGGATGCCTTGAAATCAGCCCAGAGGAATATCTAGGCCCCATGGCTGAGGGGGAGTAGAGCCTCTTTTGGCTGGAGGGTATCCATGCAGCAATGCATGTGCGATGGTATCTCTCTTTTTATTTCAAAGTAAAGTACTATCGTCTGTCTGAACCGACCGTAATTGCCAACCATGAACGTTCGTCTCTGCATTCCAAAAAAGGTGGAAAGTTGCCAGCGCACAACGTTTTAATTAGTGGTTAGTAGCCATTGTGACCAAAACTATTAAGCTCGCATACACAAGTCCTTAATGGCGAGTCTACTTCTGCCTATTAGCAATCTAAAGAAGTAGTGCATTTAAATTTCAAGACCCCCCAGCATTGTTAGGGGCCGGGGATCAATAATAACTACGGTGTGGCACTTCTCCAGCCGGGAGGACATAGAGGTCTGCATTACAGTCGTTAGTTCCGTCCCGGCCTCCGCAATCTGCCATATTACGGTATGAAAGTTTATTTCCCTGAAGACGTTTCGTCTAGTCATCAGTCGCTTTCTCCCAATTCAGAAGACTTGTACAAGGAATCTGTGGCAATTAGTTACCCTGAAAAGTCCCAATCGTACTTAACAGCCAGGTGTTAGGGGACCGCTTCTGATGCAGAGGTGTTGAATTGACGCTCTAGCATACGAGGTGTTATCAAATCAACTGCCCAGGATAAGGTGTCAAAAATACATTGCTAACTGGGAAAACAGGTGTCGAACACCCCCACCTCTGTTCAGGTTGTTCTTCTTTATTTTGAATCCATGTGCCTCCTTGCACCCTCTCTGAACCAATCCTGTCCCTTGCCAAAATGTTGACATTACAAATCTTTAAAACGTATGTCCCTTTTCCTTAGGATGCAGGTACACAGCTGAGTCCTGAGTAAATTTTCCTTTTCTTGCTGGGCCACATGTTGGTGCAGCTGCTGCACAGAAGATCAAATTCCTTCCCATAAGGCAGCTGCTTCAACATGTTTGCTGCCCCATAGTTTTTTTAATGGTGGGGTTTGGTTTCTGTGGCTTCCTACACACAGATTATTGTTTGAAAACAATTTCCACAATTACTATACAGACATACTGTTCTGTCTACTGGAGAAAATAGGGATGGTTGAGCAGACTCTGAGGGGGAAAAACAGATGCTTTGTTGCCCACAGCTATGCATGTGCAGATTGTTGGGAAAAAATTATAATTCTGGCTTGTGTTGACCAACTTTTCTAGTGTGTATTTCTAAAGGGGTGATTTGTAGGGCTTGCTGTACAGTATGATTTTTACTAACATTACTAAAGTTATCTTTTTGAAGAAAGCAGCGAATATTGCAACTAAAACTAATTGTTTTTCAGCTTATAGACTATATATCAAAGAAATGTCTTTTTATTTCAAATGACCAATTCCATAGGACCTGTCTAGGAGGCTGTTTTGATTATTAGAGATACCCAATAGTTTATTTTTAGGACCCCCCTTCCAATATTAATGCTACATTTCACCATCATGGGAGAATAATTGCAATTTAAATTTGTGCCCAATTAAAAAAACAATACTGGCATTTATAAAGAAGAGCTAATGCACTCCTTTATAAATGCCCCACAGTTTAACACCTGGTTAGTATTTTTAAATTGCTAAATGCACAAAAGGTTATCAGTGTAGTCTTGAAACCGCTTGATCTACAGAATGAACATCTTTTCATAACTGTCTAACTAGTTGCAAACCCACAATCACAGGTGAAATATAACTAATTCATCACTAAGTATTTTTTTTTAATGGAGTTATGAATAATTTAAGTAGTTTTAAGATGAAATGTTGAAAATTTGGTAATATTACACTGTTAACTTTACTATCAGGCCGAACCATTAAAAATGTATTCATAAGGAGACTTACTATGGAATCCTGTACTCACATCATTTTTTTTTAAAAATAGAACAAGCTATTAGAGATATCACATCATCTACAAAATTAGACTATCAGTGGGGTTTAAGAGGTGCCCTGCATAGCCACAGTGCTCTTTTAATAGATTCCTTAACCCCCAGGTTCTGGAACTGCACAATTATCGGAACAGTTACACACCGCGGCAAGTCTATTTACCAAGGCTCCGCATCTGTGCAAGTAATTAACACCAGCTGATAGATAGCATTAAATACTTACATGCGGGTGAGAGTGCATACAAAGAGGACTGTAGAACCACTGCTAATTACTACAACATTTTGCCACTTTCAGTGCCAGCAGACTTTCCTATAATACTTTCAGTACCAGCACTTTCCCAGTGTATTGCCATTAACCCTTCTGCCAAGCACTTTCCTAGAGTATTGCCATTAAACCCTTTAATGCCAGCACATTCCTAGAGTATTCCATTCAACCCTTTAGTGCCAGCAGATTATTACTTTCACTGCCAGCATTAACATGATATAACATATGTAGCCCTGCTTTTCCATGTCTCCTCCAATGTTTTGTTCACCTCACTTACCCCCTCTAAAGATTGTACAATGTATGATTTTGCGGTCTGGCCACGACCCCCGATCATAAACACCCCATGGGCCTAATGGGCGTTTCAGGTGCTAGTCATGTGTGTGTAATTCCTCGGTGTCATTTGTTGATCCGCCATGGTGGATTGGCGAACATCACCTGAGGGAACATACACATGCAATTATCTTCCAAAGCGGCTGTTTGTCACACGTGTGCACCTGGTCAGGACATGCATCCGCCTGTGGTGTACGAGGTTCAATTGGAGAGTTTGGGTGGATACCATCCCAACAATGGATCACTCAACTCCTCCCTCTCTTATCATTGTTAGATTATCTTTTCATTTTCAAATGGATTGGGAAGTAACTACTTTAGCTAAAGCCTCCATAGACACGTGTGATGTGTATGCACCGATATTTTCTGCCAATTCGTGCGTGTATGGGCACCTTGTTGGCTGAGATGGCCATTTGGTCGGGGCTTGTTACAAAATCCCGCCAGGTTGTCAGATGATCAATCAGTTTTTAATGGTTTTAAGTCCATGTTCATAGCCATCTTTAGAATAGGATGAGCAGTACCTTGTTATGGTTACTTTGAAATAAAATGCAAATGCCGTTCGTCTATTCGTCTGTTCGTCTAAGTAATTTTTTTTTCCTGGTCCTCGACCAGGTTTCCATGATGAGAACAATCGTATGTACTGTCGCGGATTCTGTTGAAATATTGAGTGGTAAATAAATTGAGCTTTTAGACAGTAAGTAGTTTGGAATGTAAGTGTTGTTCAAGATTAGGAAGTGTGGGGTTGAAGGAATTTATCACCCAGACCTTAAAGGGTATCTCCAACCACAATAAAAAAAATTACTATAATGTAGGCCCCACTCAACCTAACTCCAGCTTGAAATTCTAAAAATCAACACAGAAATAAACTTATCTACCTTTGTTCCCCTGACCTCTGCCTCTTCTGCCTCTTTCAGGAATGGAAGAGCAGAAGGGGCGAGTCCAGCACCTGGTTGTGATTGCTGTGAGTCGGCCATCACAAGATGCGGCTCTGTCAGTAGAGTCGAGGAGCGAGGTCGGTAAGTCTATTTTCTTGCAGATTTTAGAATTTCAAGCTGGTGTTTAGTTGGGGTTGTTCCCTATAGTGTATAAGGATTTTTTTTTTTTGTAAGTAAAAATGCAGCACTGAGTGGATACGAAGGAGGGGAGGCAGGGAGGATAGCTCCCACAGAGTCCTCAAGAGGGAAAGGAAGAGTCAGCACCAATCAAACACAGAGAAGGCTCTACTCTTCAGTTTCCTGGACTTTCATCAGGGGCATGCAGACAACCATAAGGACACGGAGTAGGGTAAGAATCTTTTAAACACCTACACAGTTGGGCCAACATGGGCAAATTTATGTTTTGGAGTAGACATGCTCTTTAATTATTCTGGATGGGCCTCCATGGTGTAACCTAGTAATATTGGGGAAGTTAATACTGTCCTATATCTCTTGACACAAATCAACCATGTTCTGCTTCCCAGGCTGGCTTTAATTATGTACCTAAAACTGTGCTTCCATCATTTCACAGATAGGTCACTGGTGTTGTTGAAGTAATAAGACAGGAAATCAGAGAATAACATAAACTCACTCAAAAACTTCTTAATCATGCAACAGACGTTTTTTGGGCTGTGATCCATGACCTGTCTGTTGAACATGAATTAAAGCAAGTTTGAGCAGTTATTCTGCCTGATGCCTGTCTTACTTCAACAAACACCAGTATTTTAGGAGAGAAATGTTGATGGTCTGTCATTCCCATATATACTTACGGAAAATAGAATTTAGTTTTTTTTCTTGTATGTTCTTGAGAGAATAAAGTGTTTCTAATGTATAGGGTTTTGGGAATGCAAGTAAATAATTGAGATTTGCGAGTAGATTAAAGTGACCCGTGAAGAAAAGCACATTTTTCCCCAAGCAGAGATAATAGTAAGATGGGTATCAGTGGGGTTACATCAAAGATATAGGGTTTGTCGGTATTTTTGATTCCTAGGTAGGTTATAGTCTTTGTCCATATTGAATGGGGTGTTATAGACAGTGTTAGTGATTCAGATTTTGTAAAGTTAAGCTGGAAGCGGATAGATTGGAATATGGACATTTCTTCTATAATAGTAGTAAAGGAGGTTTGGGGGTTTGATTATGAAGGCATTAAATCATCGGCATAAGCTGACAGTTTTAGTTCTTCCTTGGCATGCTAAATTCCGTAAAAACTACAATTGTTTTGTAATGTTGTGAGAGAGTTTAAAGAGTAGGGGAGAGGGAGCAGCCTTCCTGATACCTCTTAGGTATGAATGACGGTGGTCTTGTTGATAAAGAGGGCTGTTATTGTGGTGTGTGGAATTGTATTATGCCGAGAAATTGGGTCCAACATTTGTGCCTGGGTACCATGGAGGATATTTCGGCTGGGACAATGTCCGTCGTTCGCGCAATTCGTCCATGCCGAATTTGCGAACGATCACCGTGTGGTCCCATAGGAACTGAATGATCGTTCGGATTTTCTGACACGTCCGATCGTTCGTCCGAACGGACAATTGCGGCACACCCCCACCAGGAGATATTTTTGACCGAAGTGCCGTGAATCAGTTGTCAGCCGCAAAATATCTTCGGTTTGTACCCAACCTTAGGGTTCTAGGACCTGGATAAGAAAGTCCCATGAAACCCTGTCATGCATTTATCCCCATAAGGATCAGTAGAATATCAGGTGTAGCATGGGGTTTAGTTTTGTGCAGCAAGGGCTATATCCCCAGCCATACAGTCTTAGTTGTATTCTGTCTTAATAATGTCCATTTGTATGTCAGTTATATAGTCGGCATCATTTGGCCAAATGTTGCCATTTTTTAGAAATCTCAATCAGTAGTGTGATAGGCCCATAGGATTACACCAATTTTTGGATCTTTGGTTGGTTTGAATCAGATTAGGGTTTATAAACTCTAATGGGTCTTTATATATTGTAGGAAAGATTTCCTGAATGTCCAGGAAAACTAAGGAAACCACTGTGCAATTGTCCTAATTTTGTAAAATATTGTAGGCGATCTGTTCGTCACAGAAATATAAGGGCGTGATTGATTGGGTGGGAAAGGTCCAATCTTTTATCAAGACGGTAGGGGGGAATCACAAAACTTCTTCTCTGTGAATTGCAGTGGCTATTGTCTGGGGCAGATAAAGAGTCACGACCAGGTTTTAGTAGTTTCTTTTTGCCTTGTGGGTGTGAAGATTCTGCAGAGTTATCTGCCAAGGAGTCTTGTGGGGGTTGTCTTTTGTGAAGTAAGTCCATCTAATAGTTGTAGTTTTTTTTGGTATGGAATGTTATTTGCTAATGTTTCTAACATTACATTAAATTAAACACCCATTGATACATGCAACTTGTGCTAATTTTAGCGAGAATTTTAGCGAGACCTTCCAAGCCAATTAGGTAAGTTGGACTAGATGGACGTATTTCTTCAACCTGTTCTTTTCAACCATCGATTTCTATGTCACTATTTGGTCACTACCGGATAGCACAAAACTGCCAAGGCTCCTATCGTTGGCAAAAAAAATTGGCAGTCAAAACCACAATATGTAATTCAACTTCAAAACCCGATTAATATGGGCAAAATAAATCATCATCAATTTCGCTGTAATGTTTGTGCTCCTGCACATTTATTGTAATTTCAACCCCAAAACTATGGCGAAAGCTTGGTCCCATCTCTATTCACTGCTTGGTAGCACACTTACTGAAGTGGCCATTCAGTTCTTTTCTTTAACGCTAATGCACCATGTGTTATTAAAATGAAAATGAATTCTTCTTCTTCCCAGAAATCCATTGTGTTTCCATTACAAGGGGGACACCTTATAGGGCTGCAACCTCTTCCTTTTAAAAACAGAACACATTTAAATCAATATGCCTAAAAGCTTAGTTCAGTTACAAACACACCACCACTATACAAGGTTATGGGGCAGTAAGCCATGATGATTAAAACAGTGGCATAGCTACAAAGGAAACACTGGCACTCATGTAGTTGTAAAATATTCACAATACCAAGGGCTCTGCAGTGGAATCAAATCTTTTTAAAGGGGATGAGATAATGTTAAGAATCAACTGTGGTTGGACCAGAAGGGATGTGTTAATGTGGAGTAAAAAGGTGCACCCTGTGGTTTATCTACAATGTCGAGATAGGGAGACTTTCATTGTGTCTTATTATTCTAACTGTAAGACAAGTTGTGGTTGTATTTAGCTACTTCAGTTGTGTTATAAGCGCGTGGGCAAAAACTAAAGGACAGCAAAGTGAGGATAATGGCGCACGTTACTGCATCAGGAAGGGTGATAAGAAATCATCTATCTTCAAGCTCACATGATAAAGTAGGAGCTAACAGTACGGTCATAATAAACTTTTCATTTAACATATGGCATTTTTATTTTTGAAAATCAGTTAGATCTTCCTTATATTTAGCGATTGTGCCTCAGCTCAATTTTTTAACCCAATTACAATAGGTGTCCGGCTAGCGTTTTTTTTTATGAATATATTCAAGTTTCTTAATCTCTTCCCTAGTTTTAGGGAGCTCTTTACCTGTATTCAATGACCAAACAGGATTAGATCAAATGCCCACCTGTTCAGTATTCCGCCCTTTTGTGCAAAAGTCGGGGTCAGTAACGCCGAATCGTGGGATCCTTACTTCTCACCACCCCCCCCATACGCGGCAAAGGATAAAAAATCAATGACAGATCAGTTTTGCTTAAGCCAATTGTTATTTACATCATTTACGTGCCCTTGCGGCAAATACTATGTTGGGCAAAACCACTACCACACTGAGAGACCGACTTGCTAATCATAGACAGGAGCCATTAAGGTGCCCCATACATCTATAGATTTTACTTACCCGACCGAGCGCTCACACCGATGTTCCTTCGATCCTGCCGGAACCGCTTCTTCTCCCTATCTTACACCGTCGACATGCGATCGCAAAAATGAATGGATTTTGCGTCGCATGTCGGCCAAATGTAAGATCGGGAGAAGCGGTTCCGGCAGCATCGATGAACATCGCGTGAACGCTCGGTCGGGTAAGTAAAATCTTATGATGTAGGGGCACCTTTAGGGCAGCTACCCAAGATACTGTCTAAAGATGACAGGCCTCCCCATTTGACAATTTTGGAGAACATCTGTTGCAAGACATTTTAGACGATGGCACATTCCATCGCTACCCCTGCGGTGATGGCCATTGATGCTGACCACCAAAAAGGAAGGCATAAATCGCAATAGGGAGCTCTTACAGGGAGGTGAATGGATTGAAACTTACACACAGCCCCTCAGGGTTTGAATGAACAAGTAGCATTTCATTGTTTCCTTATTTTGCAACTACAGGGAATTCAATAAAGTTCTTATCTTTTAAAATGGTGCTAATTTTGCCCCACCATCAGATCTTATTTAACATTTGAACTATCATCTGATTGGTTGGGGCAATAAGCACCATTTTAAACGATAAGAACTTTTATTGAATAACCCCTAGGTTTCTATATAGGGGTTAGTATCTCTTTGTGTTATTGTTTAGACTTGCTCACTATTGCTACTATGTACCTTGCCCCCCCGATTGCTTGCATACCCGATATTGGTTTCCCTGTGTTTTAGCTTGTGACTTTACTGTTTCACATATGGGCCCTTCACTCGCTGTATTGGTTATCGGTTGTTAATTCCTGTTAAAGATTAGTCCCCCTTGACTGTTTATACTTGAGTTTTATATTTATTGATTTTACCTTTTACAGGTGTTTTCTTTGATTATTCATCTGATGCGTATGACCCAGTTAATTGAAATAATTTTTTATATCAGCATTTAGAAGTTTTACTGTTTTTAGATAGGCCTTTATTATACGACTTAACACACGAGACGCGATCTGCGTTTTTTTTAGGTTTTCTATATATTCTAGTTTTGGAGCACTGGCCACGTTTAGAATGTACCATGCACATTTCCATTGGGTATTTTCCGAGTGGGAAGCACTTTGTTGCTCCACCTATTTTCGCACTGGGCCGTTTGCGGAGGCGGCTGTTTACCTTACCTGTGCATGGCACTTTATTATAGGAATGTTGTTTCTGTCACGGGGCGGTGTCCTCAGATGGATCGCTTTGGGGAGTTGATTCTTTGCACAGAGAGGGTCTTTGCTTTCCGTCATCAGTAAGATACTCATTTACCAGGTAGATCACGTGGGGGACGGGTTAGACTAGGTAACCAAACAGTTTATTATAACATAGTAGGTCGAGGCCTCGCGTTTCAGCTCGTCAATGTTGGGCCGTTTGAATATTGAAAACCCTCTTACTTTAAGTACACCCAGGCAGCTGATGTGAACGGAGTGTGGTATCCAATTTCACACACACACAACACACCCCCCTGGAGGACAAATTAAATTTTGCTTGGGGGCTTTTCTAGTTACCAACACCATAGTAATCAGGGCCATTTGAAATCATGTCATTAACATTAATGAAAGAAGCAGGTATGGTCTTGTTCCCCCAGGGATTGTACTTTCATCTTAGTTAGGACTGATGCTGGGATACTGCCTTTAGTGGCGCATCAGCTGACGCAAGTTAGTACAAACTATGTAATAGATATATCCATTTTAACCTTTAGTGCAGGTAATTTTACCTTCATTTCTTGCATATATGTTTGATCATTATATCTAATTAATATTGCCTTATATGTGTAGTTGAGTGCTGGAGTCTTTTTCTGTAATATAAACAATATATATATAGCACAAGGCCCATGGAGACTTGCTGTTTGGTTTAGTTTTATTTTGATCTGTGACATCGTTGATAACTATTATCTTATTTCACTCTCCACTCTGTTCCTCTCCATTATAAAGAGTTTAGACTTGTATTATCACTTTGAGTAGATTGGCTGTGCTAATAATTTAAACGTGACAGTGCCTGTTTCTTTCTAGAATATTTCAACATAATGCATATTATGGTCAGCATCATGTGTCTATAAAGTGCTATTGTTTTAGGTACTCCATCTTTAAATTGGTTCAATTCCAAGCTACTGATTGACTGTGAGCATCTACTTACATTTCTAGTGTGTTCATATTTGCATTGAAATACTTTCCATTACTTTCTCTCTCACCTATTGCCACCAATAACATATTGACCCAAATATGCTTTTGTTCCAATATATGTTATATAAGTGGAGACCTGTTGAAAGAACCGTTGTGCTTTTGAATTTATATAATGCGTAAAGGGGGTTTTAAATACACGACTGTGTTGTTCCCGTAGCAACACGTATTATTAGGGTCTGACTCTACCTATCTTCTTTCCCCTCCTCCACTTTTAAACAAGGTTGGCTTTGTAATCCCAGATAAATGCGGCATCCAACTTTTATGGATCATATAATCTTGTATTTTCAATTAGTTCCTTTTTATCACCAGGGATAATGAACAACGCAGTTGGGAAGTATAGAGAAGTATAGACTTACAGGTAATGATAAAGGGCTAATGACAGCAGCGGCCTTTCCCCCTGCTCAAAATAATGAAATCATCCAAAATAAAATCTACTCACCATAGATGAAATTGTGCTCCAAATTGCAGTCTGGAGGGCAGTGGTGGCCACCTATGGCACACGTGACAGGGTGGCCACTCTGAGCCCTCTGTGGGCACTAATGCACAGCCTAGTTCACCAGAGTTTGTTACAAAAAGCCAGAGAGGCAGGCCGGTCTGCTCACCCTTCCTGCATCCGAGCTTCAGTCTCTGTTTTAGATCTCAAATTCATTGTGTGGTAATGTGAGGGTTTAATAGGTCTATCTGTTGTAGTATCATTGTATTAACTTAAATTATCATGTGGGCACTATGCAATAAATAAGTGTGTTTTGGTGTTGCAGTTTGGGTCAACTAAGTCCTAACAGGTTCGCCACTACTGGTATAGGGGCCAGACTACCAATAACTCAAGAGATTGTTTTCAATAACCAGTTACTCTACCTTACTATGGCCAAGCTCATATGCTGCACTTTATTAGTGTTATTCTTATAGGAAAACTAAATTCTGCTAATCATTTAAGTTTTGTAATGGGACTATCATACATACATAAGACCATGTATGTAGGAAAAAGGGTTACTTACCCTCTATCTGCTATAACCCAAGGTCCTCAACCCGGGAAATTTATCAGATAGGGGGATCTCCTACCTAAACATTGTAGGTTCAGTCGTCCTTTCCCCTTTATTGTCAGCCAGTCAACCAAGGGGAACACACACTATTAATCAGCCTGCCCTCCCATAGGCAATATATATTCCACTCCCTGCACGGAGGAAGGGGGTGCAACTTAGGTGTAAGAGATTTCTTACCAGTGAAACACCACTGGGCTCAGGACCTGCCACTGTAGGTTCTAACCCCGGGTATGCAGATGGATGTGGTTAAATTACCACTTCATTTCCCTTTAATGTGTTGTGCAAACTATATCACCTTACTTGGCATTGTTTTTATACTTAACACTACAACATCTATCTTAAAAACTAGCAACCAGCATCATACCTACAACAACCAGGGACTTGTGGTACGGCAGGGTTTATTTAAGCGCCCCAATCCCCACCATGACCCACCCTAACATGTACCTGAACGGTAATTAATGTGTGTTGTGTAAGTTTTAAACCAAGTTCAACTGGTCTATACTCTCGTTGCATTGCTGAGGTACTTGTATTAATACAGCACTGAGAATGCTACCAGGCAGGAGTATGTACTTACATTAAATAAAGGGCTTTGTTTGGGCATGTGGACTTATATCTATACCTGTCGTCTATGTATCTATCTATTGTCTGTCTTTCTGTCTAACTATCATCTATCTGTCATCTATCTATCTATTATTTATCTGTCTGTCTTGTCCTATTTATCGGTCTGTCTGACACAAGGAGGTTTCTTTTTCCATATATATTTTTTTTTATTTGGGGTGGAGATACCCTTATTCGGGCTGTTCTATTTTTTTTCTATATTGTTCTTTTCTTCCCATGTTTTGGGCGTATCCCACCCCCCCCCCCCCCCCCACACACACAATGTTTTTAGGGCTAGAGATACGAACGTGCAGGGGGTGAATAATTTTGACCGATTGAACCACACATACAACAATATATGAAAACACCAATTTAAAAATAAAAAACCCTGTATTAACAAAATAAATAAGGTAAAAAATTCAATTGAAAATGCTAAATTATTTTTGGGTTCCCCACTATATTAACCAGTTACTCAACTGATGAATAATTAACCATCCTGCAAGCGTATTGTTATACTTTGTGTGTAAGGGATGACGTATTTGACCTTTAGAACTAGAAACCCAAATTTAGCATTCTGCAATCCAACTGTAAGGGCCATGTCTTCTCTTTATATTTGACATCAATATGAACTTGTGTATGCTACAAGTCTAATAACACATCTGCAGGCTGCACTGGCTTATTCCTGGTTCACTGAATAACCTCTAGGCCTTCATCATTAAGATTTGTAGGTATGTTGTTTTAAAAGGGTTAAGGGGCATGCTAGATCCCTCCTACACTGTCAAAATCACAGCTCTGTATAATAAGATGACTAGAACATTTACATTAAATAAAATAATAGAACCATCTTGTCATTGTTTAATAACAAATTTATACGGATATCCAGACTTTATAATAAATGTGGTAACCACGTTTATTTATGGAAAATGAAAATATTTTTGTTTTTTTCTATAGACAGATATCGTACAATCGGTCTATTGAAAACCCATGGGGTCATACTATGTAGCGGTATCGCGACTTAACGTTAATTTACTATTGTTACAACCGATCGAGATTAACAATCTAAATTACGATACCGCTCATACAATTTCATTATCGTAGATTTACGATCCCATAGAATACCATTGCGTGGTTACTACCCACCGTATTCTACGATCGAAGTTCGTTAATCATTTACGACCGCAATCGTAATGAACTAACCCGCGGTATCGCAAAGAACCGATACCGCGGCTTTATAATTATGGCCCATGATACTGTCTTCGGTTACGTTAAATTCTAGTGTCAGAATATTAATGTCTTGTATAGGGCCTTAAGGCTCCGACACATGCCCAATTCCACCCGCCACAATGCCCAACGAAACGAGTGGGTAATATTTGCCTGTTTTGGTCAATAATTGCATCTGTGTGCCATTTGGTCTGGTGACTTTTGGTGAATCAACCATTCTTGCATATGGACGTTATACATAGAACTTCTTATTTCCTGCTATAGATAATGTTAATAAATAACATACCCAGGCGGTTTCTTCTGTTTTTTTTTAAAGAAAGAGTACTAAGCTAAGCCATGTTAGAGCCTTTTGTGTCCCTTTTAGTTATAGTAACTTTTTTACTCACAGTTGACAACTTTATTTTTGACTTTAAAGCTTTGTCCAGAACAATCTATAAGGTGCATAGGGCAGGCACATCCGCTTACAACACCTCTTCAGTTTAAAATCACAGGTTTTTTGTTGGTCTATGGAATCATCTACTTGTTCCCATGTGTGCGTGTTCCAGGAATTTTCTATAGTGAGTGATATACTGACAAGCTGTTATTAGAGATAGGCCTTTTTTCTAGCTTTCAAGGCCCATTTATAGCTGCTTAGCGATACTTTTAACCGTTACCTTTTAACAGCGTCAATTTCTGACCGTGATCACACATTTATGATTGCGATGTAAAGTGTAAGATCGCCTATACAATAACTATTGCGGGCTGGTTAGGGTAGGCCATATACTATAAATATTTGACTGCAGACATACTTTCTATGATAACTCAGGTATCGGCAGGTTTTTAAATAGGGCAATTAGTTTAAATATAAACCTTAATTCCCTACTGACTCTAAATGGAAAACAGAAAGGGGAATGGTCCTATTAGATGACTACCTGTACCAAATACAGTCTACAGGACATTAATCATAGGGGTGGTAGTGAGGGGGAGGTCCCACCTCATGTGTGTTGCCCCCAGTAACTACTTTGTATGTGATGTATTTGTAGTACCAGGGGTTTATCCCTTGCAGTTAATAACAATAGAGCCCTCACATTTGTATGAGGGCACTTTCCACCAGTGTGATTTCAAAATACAGTATTTATTGTCAATCTGTCAGGCTTAGTTTTTATTGTTAAAGCATTTCAGTTTGTTTAGGACAGTGCTATCTGAATTTTTGCCTTATTAACATAATTGAAACAGGCCATAAATGTCATTATAACCAGTTTATACTCAGCATATTTACTAGCATACATATACGTGTTATACTGTTTTCTGAACACTATTTCCATCTGATATTGGTGACCACCCTATGAAGGAAGAATTAATCTCTCGGCATTCAGTTGATCGAGGGCTCAGACAGAGCTTAACGCCTTCATTATTTCCCAAGCTGATGTGCATACCTGATCCATATCACCATTCAATATGCTATTAGAACCATGAGGGACTCTTGCCATCATCTCTCCTAAACAGTGCATTGATCAGTGTGGTGCTAAATCTAATACATTCTCCCATGTACATAGATACTGCTGTACCCTTCCTTTCTTACCAACCTTCCCTTGAACTTGTGAACCCTTATAAAATATATATACACCTCTGGCTGCACAGACTTGCCAGACCTCGTATCATTGGATCCTAAGGCAAATAAAGATCAGTATTTTATATATAAGAAAGCTAAATCACATTAGTTGGTGAATTTCCCATTACACTCCCTTCCAAAATACAAGTCACCCCCCCACCACTACTTAAATCGAGACGGAAGGGGACCCGTTCTTTATAGTTTATGCTCTGGATGAGTGTATCCTGATAATACACTTTCTGGCATCTTGGTTCAGAGGGGGTTGCTGAGCTAACCAGGCAGCATGGATCTGGTACTCTACGTATAATGTAAAATGTCTCCAGCAAAATGAATGTTTTAAGTTATGTCACTGATCCTGTGAGCAATTTCACACCTCCAAGACCTGTGTGCAATACGCTGCAGGCATCATTGACTGCGAGAGAAAGTTTTAATAGAGGAAATTTTGTTCCCTAGGTTGAACTGCAATGAAACCCCACTAGACAAGTGCACGGGATATCCATGTTTTCTCGATATCTCCCTATCACATTGTGATTTTTTTTTCCAGCAAATGTATTCCATATGTTGTAGAATGTAAAAATTTATTGGATGTCTTAAATAGCCCAATGTTAAACACTTATTCAATAACTACCATTCTCTTCCCATTCAAATTACTGGCATCGGAGCGGGTTGTTCCAGTCCCGATTGCTTCTGCGGGTTCCAATAAGGGATTTCCAGCTCCTTAACCTCAGGACTCTGTCTGTAACCCTCACGTGCATAAATCAAACACCAAAGACAGGGCCAGCCACCGTAACATCTACATGTTTAGTAATACTGTTTCTTTTAAAAGCCCTGCCAGTTGAGTGAAGCGAAGAAAGGGCTATACCTGGTATTCCCAGTTGGTCTCCCATCCAGTACTGACCAGCCTGCACCTGCTTGGCTTCCATGTCAGACAGGATCGGGTGCATTTGGGCTGGTGTGGCAAGGGCCATTCCTTGGCCACACCAGCCCAAATGCACCTGATCCTGTCTGACATTGGAAGCTAAGCAGGTGCAGGCCTGGTCAGTATCTGGATGGGAGACCAACTGGGAATACCTGGTGTCATAGACCTTTTCTTCTGCTTTACTCAACTGGCAGGTTTGTTCCAGCATACAATGACGATGGAAAGGAATGGCCTGTGAAGATCAGGGGGCTCATCGGGACATCCAAGATGGCTGGGGACCAACAGCAGCTGCCCAGGATCCCCCCAGCCCAGCTGAGAGAAGAGGGAGACCCCCAGGACCTTGCCCCTGCCTGGTGGGTGAGCAGCATCCCTGGATTGAAAGTACAGGTGAATGGCTTACAGTCTCTGGATGCCTTGAAATCAGCCCAGAGGAAATATCTAGGCCCCATGCTGAGGGAGTACGAAAGCCTCTTTTTGGCTGGAGGTAGAGGACCCCATTGCCACAAGGCTGGTGGGTGAGCGGCGTCCAGCTCAGTGTACCGGTGAATTGGGTGAAAGTCTCTTGGCTTGCCTTAAAATCAGCTCAAAGGGAAACACCAATGCCCTTGGCCACCCATGCCCAAATGCAAACCTGATCCTGTCTGACATTGGAAGCTAAGACAGGTCAGCCTTGGTCCCATATCTGGATGGGAGACACTGGGAATACCTGGTGTCTAAGACCTTTTCTTCTGCTTCACTCAACTGGCAGGTTTTGTTCCAGATACAATGACGATGGAAAGGAATGGCCTGTGAAGATCGGGGGCTCATCGGGACATCCAGATGGCTGGGGGCCAACAGCAGCTGCCCAGGATCCCCCCAGCCCAGCTAGAGAGAAAGGAGAGCCCCCAGGACCTGCCCCCGCCTGGTGATGAGCAGCATCCCTGATTGAAAGTACGGTGAATGGCTTACAGTCTCTGGATGCCTTGACATCAGCCCAAGGAAATATCTAGGCCCCATGGCTAAAAGGGGGAGTAAGAGCCTCTTTTGGCTGAGGGTTGGAGCCCCATTGCCACAGGTGGTGGTTGAGTGGCGTCCAAGGCTTCAGTGTACCGTTGAGTGGGTGAAATATCCATTGGATGGGTACCAACTGGAATACCAGTGTCATAGACCTTTTCTCTGCTTCACTCAACGGCAGGCTTTTCAAAAGGTTCAGCGTACTGACGATGATAGGAATGGCCTGTGAAGATCGGGGGGCTCATCGGACATCCAGATGGCTGGGGGCCAACAGCAGCTGCCCAGGATCGCGTCAGCCCAGCCGAGAGAAGAGGGAGACCCCCCAGGACCTTGCCCCCGCCTGGTGGGTGAGCAGCATCCCTGGATTGAAGTACAGGTGAATGGGTTACAGTCTCTGGATGCCTTGAAATCAGCCCAGAGAAATATCTAGGCCCCATGGCTGGAGGGGTGAGTACCGTCTCTTTTGGCTGGAGGGTAGAGGAGCCCCATTGCCACAGGCTGGTGGGTGAGCGGCATCCCAGGCTTAGTGTACCGGGGAGTGGGTAAGTCTCGGCTGCCTTAAAATCAGCTCGAGGGAACACCAATGGCCTTGGCCACACCAGCCCAAATGCACCTGATCCTGTCTGACATTGGAAGCTAAGCAGGTGCAGGCCTGTTCAGTACCTGGATGGGAGACCAACTGGGAATACCAGGGTGTCATAGACCCTTCTTCTGCTTCACTCAACTGGCAGGCTTGTGTCCAGCATACAATGACGATGGAAAGGAATGGTCCTGTGAAGATCGGGGGGCTCATCGGACATCCAAGAGGCTGGGGGCCAACAGCAGCTCCCCAGGATCCCCCCCCCAGCTGAGAGAAGAGGGAGACCCCCCAGGACCCTTGCCCCCCGCCTGGTGGTGAGCAGCATCCCTGGATTGAAAGTACAAGTGAATGGGTTACAGTTCTCTGGATGCCTTGAAATCAGCCCAGAGAATATCTAGGCCCCATAGCTGGAGGGGGAGTAAGAGCCTCTTTTGGCTGGAGGGTAGAGGAGCCCCATTGCCACAGCCTGGTGGGTGAGTGGCGTCCAAGGCTTCTGTACCGGGGAGTGGTTGAAAGTCTCTGGCTGCCTTAAAATCAGCTCAGAGGGAAACGCCAATGGCCCTTGGCCACACCAGCCCAAATGCCCCTGATCCTGTCTGACATTGGAAGCGCAGCAGTGCAGGCCTGGTCAGCCCTGGATGGGAGACCAACTGGAATACCAGGTGTCATAGACCTTTTCTTCTGCTTCACTCAACTGGCAGGCTTTAAAAGTTCCACGTACAATGACGATGGAAAGGAATGGCCTGTGAAGATCGGGGGGCTCATCGGACATCCATGGCTGGGGCCAACAAGCAGCTGCCCAGGATCCCCCCAGCCAGCTGAGAGAAGAGGGAGACCCCCCCAGGACCTGCCCCTGCCTGGTGGGGATCAGCATCCCTGATTGAAAGTCAGGTGAATGGGTTACAGTCTCTGGATGCCTTGAAATCAGCCCAGAGAAATTCTAGGCCCCATGGCTGGAGGGGAGTAAATGCCTCTTTTGGCTGGAGGTAGAGGACCCCATTGCCACAGGCTGGTGGGTGAGCGGCTCCTGGCTTGAGTGTACCGGGGAGTGGGTGAAAGTCTCTGGCTGCTTAAAATCAGCTCAGGGAAAGGCAATGGCCCTTGGCCACACCACTCAAATGCACCTGATCCTGTCAGACATTGAAGCTAACAGCACAGGCCTGTCAGTACTTGGATGGGAGACAAACTGGGAATACCAGGTGTCATAGACTCTTTTCTTCTGCTTCACTCAACTGGCGGCTTTTAAAAAGGTTCCAGCGTACAATGACGATGGAAAGGAATGGCCTGTGAAAGATCGGGGGCTCATCGGGACATCCAATGGCTGGGGGCCAACAGCAGCTGCCCAGGATCCCCCAGCCAGCCAAGAGAAAGGGAGACACCCCAGGACCTTGCCCCCTGCTTGGGTGGGTAGCAGCATCCCTGGATTGAAAGTACAGGTGAATGGGTTACAGTCTCTGATGCCTTGAAATCAGCCCAGAGGAAATATCTAGGCCCCATGGCTGGAGGGGGAGTAAGAGCCTCTTTTGGCTGGAGGGTAGGAGCCCATTGCCACAGGCTGGTGGGTGAGCGGCGTCCAAGCTTCAGTTGTACCGGGGAGTGGGTGAATATCCCATTGGATGGGAGACCAACTGGGAATACCAGGTGTCATAGACACTTTTCTTCTGCTTCACTCACTGGCAGGCTTTTAAAAGGTTCCAGCGTACAATGACATGAAGGATGGCCTGTGAAGATCGGGGGCTCATCGGGACATCCAAGATGGCTGGGGGCCAACGCAGCTGCGATCCCGTCGCCCAGCCGAGAGAAAGAGGGAGACCCAGGACCTTGCCCCCGCTGGTGGTGAGCAGCATCCCTGGATTGAAAGTACAGTTGAATGGTTACACAGTGCCTGTAAAATAAGCCCGAGAAATATCTAGGCCCCATGGCTGGAGGGGGAGTAAGAGCCTCTTGTGGAGGCGGTAGAGGAGCCCCATTGCCACAGGCTGGTGGTGAGCGGCGTCCCTTCAGTGTACCGGGAGTGGGTGAAAGTCTCTGGCTGCCTTAAATCAGCTCAGAGGAAGGCCAATGGCCCTTGGCCCCACCAGCCCAAATGCACCTGATCCGTCTGACATTGGAAGCATGCGTGCAGCCTGGTCAGCACTTGGATGGGAGACCAACTGGGAATACCAGGTGTCATAGACCTTTTCTTCTGCTTCCCTCACTGGCAGGCATTTAAAAAGGTTCCAGCGTACAATGACGATGGAAAATGGCCTGTAAGATCGGGGGGCTCATCGGGACATCCAAGATGGCTGGGGGCAACAGCAGCTGCCCAGGATCCCCCCACCCAGCTGAGAGAACAGGGAGACCCCCCAGGACCCTGCCCCTGCTGTGGGTGGAGCAGCATCCCTGCATTGAAAGTACAGGTGAATGGGTTACAGTCTCTGGATGCCTTGAAATCAGCCCGAGGAAATATCTAGGCCCTATGGCTGAGGGGGAGTAGAGCCTCTTTTGGCTGGAGGGTAGAGGAGCCCCATTGCCACAGGCTGTGGGTGGAGCGGCGTCCAAGGCTTCGATGTTCCGGGATGGGTGAAAGTCCTCTGGCTGCCTTAAAATCAGCTCAGAGGGAAAGGCCAATGGCCCTTGGCACACCAGCCCAAATGCACCTGATCCTGTCTGACATTGGAAGCAAGCAGTGCAGGCCTGGTCAGTACCTGGATGGGAGACCAACTGGGTACCAGTGGTCATAGACCTTTTCTTCTGCTTCCCTCAACTGGCAGGCTTTTAAAAGTTCCAGCGTACAATGACGATGGATAGGAACGGCCTGTGAAGATCGGGGGCTCATCGGGACTCCAAGATGGCTGGGGGCCAACAGCAGCTGCCCAGGATCCCCTCAGCCCAGCCGAGAGAAGAGGAGACCCCCCAGGACCCTGCCCTGTTTGGTGGGTGAGCAGCATCCCTGATTGAAAGTACAGGTGAATGGTTACAGTCTCTGGATCCTTGAAATCAGCCCAGAGGAAATATCTAGGCCCCATGGCTGAGGGGGTAAGAGCCTCTTTTGGCTGGAGGTTAGAGGAGCCCCATTGCCACAGGCTGGTGGGTGAGCGGCGTCCAGGCTTCAGTGTACCGGGGAGTGGTGAAAGTCCCTGGCTGCCTTAAAATCAGCTCAGAGGGAAAGGCCAATGGCCCTTGGCCACACCAGCCCAAATGCACCTGATCCTGTCTGACATTGGAACCTAAGCAGGTGCAGGCCTGGTCAGTACCTGGATGGGAGACCAACTGGGAATACCAGGTGGTCATAGACCTTTTCTTCTGCTTCACTCAACTGGCAGGTCTTTTAAAGAAACGTTTAACTAACATTTAGATGTTACAGGTGGCTGGCCCTGTCTTTGTGTGTTTGATTTAGTGCACGTGAGGGGTTTCAGACAGAGTCCTGAGGGTAAAGGAGCTGGAAATCCCTATTGAACCCGCAGAAGCAATCGGGACTGGAACAACCCGCTCCGATGCCAGTAATTTGAATGGGAGAGAAGTGGTAGTTATTGAATAAGTGTTTAACATTGGTATCTTTAAGACATCCAATAAATTTTTACATTCTACAACATATGGAATACATTTGCTGGAAAAAAAAATCACAAATGTGATAGGGAGATATCGAGAAAACATGGATTCCCTGTGCACTTGTCTAGTGGTTTCATTGCAGTTCAACCTAGGGAACAAAATATTCCTCTATTAAACTTTCTCTCGCAGTCAATGATGCCTGCAGCGTATTGCACACGGTCTTGGAGGTGTAGAAATTGCCTCACAGAATCAGTGACATAACTTAAAACATTCATTTTGCTGGAGACATTTTTAATTTACATTATACTAGAGTACCAAGATCCATGCCTGCCTGTTATGCTCAGCAACCCCCCTGACCAAGATGCCAGAAAGTGTATTATCAGGATACACTCATCCAGAGCATAAACTATAAAGAACGGGTCCCCCTCCGGTCTCGATTTAAGTAGCTGTGTTGGGTGGACTTGTATTTTGGAAGGGAGTGTAATGGGAAATTCACCACTAATGTGATTTAGCTTTCTTATATATAAATACTGATCTTTATTTGCCTTAGGATCCAATGTATACGAGGTCTGGCAAGTCTGTGCAGCCCCAGAGGTGTAATAATATTTTATGGGTCCAAGTTCAAGGGAAGGTTGTAAGAAGGAAGGGTACAGCGTATTTCTATTACAGTGAGAATGTATAGATTTAGCACCACACTGATCAATGCACTGTTTTAGGAGAGATGATGGCAGAGTCCCTCATGGTTCTAATAGCATATTAGAATGGTGATATGGATCAGTGTATGCACATCAGCTTGGGAAATATGAAGGCGTTAAGCTCTGTCTGAGCCCTCGATCAACTGAATGCCGAGAGATTAATTCTTCATCTTCCTAGTGGTTCATCCAATATCAGATGGAAAATAAGTGTTCAGCGAACAGTCATAACACGTCTATATGTATGCTAGTAAATATGCTGAGTATAAACTGGTTAATATGACATTTATGGCCTGTTTCAATTATGTTAATTAAGGCAATAAATTCAGATAGCACTGATCCTAAACAAACTGAAATTGCTTTAACAATAAAAACTAAGCCTGACAGATTTGACAATAAATACTGTATTTTGAAATACACTGGTGAAAGTGCCTCATACAAATGTGAGGGGGCTCTATTGTTATTTAACTGCAAGGGATAAACCACTGGTCACTACAAATACATCACCATACAAAGTAGTTACTGGGGGCAACACACAAATGAGGTGGGACCTCCCCTCACTACCACCCCTATGATACTAATGCTCTGTAGACTGTATTTGGTACAGGTAGTATCTCAATAGGACCATTCCCCTTTCTGTTTTCCATTTAGAGTCAGTAGGGAATTAAGGTTTATATTTAAACTAATTGCCCTATTTAAAAACCTGCGATACCTGAGTTACTCTAGAAGTATGTCTGCAGTCAATATTTATATGCCTATGCTAAACTAACTATCCAACTGAGAAAACACAATAGTTATTGTATAGGCGATCGTACACTTTACATCGCAATCATAAATGTGTGATCACGGTCAGAAAATTGACGCTATTAAAAGGTAACGGTAAAAGTATCGCTAAGCAGCTATAAATGGGCCTTGAAAGCTAGAAAAAAGGCCTATCTCTAATAACACGATTGTCAGTATATCACTCACATAGAAAATTCGCTGGAACACGCACACATGGGAACAAGTAGATGATTCCATAGCCCAACAAAAAACCTGTGATTTTAACTGAAGAGGTGTTGTAAGCTGGATGTGCCTGCCCATGCACCTTATAGATTGTTCTGTGACAAAGCCTTTTAAAGTCAAAAATAAAGTTGTCAACTGTGAGTAAAAAAGTTACTATAACTAAAAGGGACACAAAAGGCTTTAACATGGCTTAGCTTAGTACTGTTCTTTAAAACAACAGAAGAAACCGCCTGGGTAGTTTTATTTAACTATCTATAGCAGAAATAAGAAGTTCTATGTATATTACGCTCCATATGCAATGAATGGTTGATTCACCAAAAGTCACAGACCAAATGGCACACAGATGCAATTATTGACCAAAACAGGCAAATATTACCCACTCGTTTCGCTGGGCATTGTGCGGGAATTGGGCATGTGTCGGAGCCTTAAGGCCCTATACAAGACATCAATATTCTGATCACTAGAATTTAACGTTATCCGAAGACAGTATCATGGGCCATAATTATAAAGCCGCGGTATCGGTTCTTAGCGATACCGCGGGTTAGTTCATTACGATTGCGGTCGTAAAGATTAACGAACCTTCGATCGTAGAATACCCGTGTGGTAGTCCACCGCACATGGTTATCTATGGGATCGTAAATCTACGATAATGAAATTGTATGAGCGGTACGTAATTTACGATTGTAACTCATCGTGTCAACTAGTAAAGGGTTAACGTTACGTCGCGATACCGCACTTATAAGTATGACCCCATGGGTTTTCAATAGACCGATTGACCGTTATCAATCTGTCTTAGAAAAAAACAAACATATTTTCATTTTCCATAAATAAACGTGGTTACCACATTTATATAAAGTCTGATCATCCGTATAAATTTGTTCTAATACAATGACAAGATGGTTTCTATTATTTTATTTAATGTAAATGTTCTAGTCATTTATTATACAGAGCTGATTTTGACAGTGTAGGAGGATCTAGCATGCCCCTAACCCTTTTAAAACAACATACCTACAAATCTTAATGATGAAGGCCTAGATAGGCTTATTCAGTGAACCAGGAATAAGCCAGTGCAGCCTGCAGATGTGTTATTAGACTTGTAGCATACAAAGTTCATATTGATTCAAATATAAAGAGAAGACATGGCCCTTACAGTTGGATTGCAGAATGCTAAATTGTGGGTTCTAGTTCTAAAGGTCAAATACGTCATCCCTTACACACAAAGTTAACAATACGCTTGCAGGATGGTCAATTATTCATCAGTTGAGATAACTGGTTAATATAGTGGGGAACCCAAAATAATTTAGCATTTTCTGTATTTTTACCTTTATTTATTTTGTTATACAGGTGTTTTTATTTTTAAATTGGTGTTTTCATATTTTTATGTATGTGTGGTTAATCGGTCAAAATTATTCACCCCCTGCACGTCTCGTATCTCTAGTCTAAAAACATGTGTGTGTGTGGGGGGGGGGGGGGGGTTGGGATACGCCCAAAACATGGGAAGAACAATATAGAAAAAATAGAACAACCCGATAAGGGTATCTCCACCCCAAATAAAAAAAAATATATAATGGAAAAAGAAACCTCCTTGTGTCAGACAGACCGATAAATAGACAGACAGACAGATAAATAATAGATAGATAGATGACAGATAGATGATAGTTAGACAGAAAGACAGACAATAGATAGATACATAGACAACAGGTATAGATATAAGCTCACATGCCAAAACAAAGCCCTTTATTTAATGTAAGTTCATACCCCTCCTGCCTGAGCATTCTCAGTCTGTATTAATAACAAGTACCTCAGCAATGCAACTGGTAATGACCATGTTGAACTTGGTTTTAAAACTTACACAACACACATTAATGTTCGTTCAGGTACATGTATGGGTGGGTCATGGTGGGGATTGGTCGCGCTTAAATAAACCCTGCCTGGACCACAAGTCCCTGTTGTTGGTAGGTATGCATGCTGGTTGCTAGTTTTTAAGATAGATGTTGTAGTGTTAAGTATAAAACAATGCCAAGTAAGGTGTATATATTCTGCACACACATTAAAGGGAATGAAGTGGTAATTTAACCACATTCCATCTGCCATACCCAGGGTTAGAACCTACAGTGGCAGGTCCTGAGCCCATGGGTGTTTCACTGGTAAGAAATCTCTTACACCTAAGTTGCACCCCCTTCCTCCGTGCAGGCGAGTGACTATATATTTGCCTATGGGAGGGCAGGCTGATTACATAGTTGTGTTCCCATTGGTTGCTGGCTGACAATAAAGGGGAAGGGACGACTGAACCTACAATGTTTAGGTAGGAGATCCCCCTATCTGATAATTTCCCAGGTTGAGGACCTGGTTATAGCAGATAGAGGGTAAGTAACCCTTTTTCCTACATACATGGTCTGTATGTATGTTATATCCCCATTACAAAACTTAATGATTAGCAGAATTTAGTTTTCCTATAAGAATAAACATAATAAAAGTGCAGCCATGAACTTGGCCATAGTAGGTAGAGTAACTGGTTATTGAAAACAATCTCATTGAGTTATTGTAGTCTGGCCCCTTACCAGTGATGGCGAACCTGTTGGACTTTTAGGTCCCAAACTGCAACACCAAAACCCACTTATTTATTGCATAGTGCCCACATGATAATTTAAGTTAATACAATGATACTCACACAGATAGACCTATTAAACCCTCTACATTACCACACAATAATTTGAGATCTAAAACAGAGACTGAAGCTCGGATTGCAGGAAGGGAGCAGACCGGCCTGCCTCTCTGGCTTTTTGTAACAAACTCTGGTGAACTTGGCTGTGGCATTAGTGCCCACAGAGGGCTCAGAGTGGCCACCCTGTCACGTGTGCCATAGCGTGGCCACCACTGCCCTCCAGACTGGCAATTTGGAGCACAATTTCCTATCTGGTGAGTAGATTTTATTTTGGTGATTTCATTATTTGAGCAGAGAGGGAAGGCCACTTGTCTATTAGCCCTTTACTCATTACCTGTTAATTTCTATACTTCTCTATACTTTCCCAACTGCGTTGTTCATTATCCCTGGTGATAAAAAGGACTAATTGAAAATACAAGATATATGCATCAATAAAGTTGGATGCCGCATTTATCTGGATTACAAAGCCAACCTGTTTAACCAGTGAGGAGGGGAAAGAAGATAGGTAGAGTCAGACCCTAATAATACGTGTTGCTACGGGAACCAACACATCGTGTATTTAAAACCCCCTTTTACGCATTATTAAATTCAAAGCACAACGGTTCTTTCAACAGCGTCTCCTACTTATATAACATATATTGGAAACAAATATATTTGGGTCAATATGTTATTGGTGGCAAAGTGGTGAGAGAGAAAGTAATGGAAATTTTCAATGCAAATATGAACCACTAGAAATGTAAGTAGATTCTCACTCAATCATAGCTTGGAATTGAACCATCATTTAAGATGGAGTACCTTAAAACAATAGCACTCTATAGACACATGATGCTGACCATAATATGCATTATTGTGAAATATTTCTAGAAAGAACAGCACTGTCATGTTTAAATTATTAGCACAGCAATCTACTCAAGTGATATATACAAGTCTAAACTCTTATAAGAGAGCACAGAGTGGAGAGTGAAGTAAATAATAGTTATCCAACGATGTCACAGATCAAAATAAAACTAAACCAACAGCAAGCTCCATGGGCCTTGTGCTATATATATATTGTTTATATTACAGAAAAAGACTCCAGCACTCAACTACACATATAAGCATATATTAATTAGATATAATGATCAAACATATATGCAAGAAATGAAGGTAAATTACCTGCACTAAAGGTAAAATGGATATATCTATTACATAGTTTGTACTAACTTGCGTCAGCTGATGCGCCACTCAAGGCAGTATCCCAGCATCAGTCCTAACTAAGAGGAAAGTACAATCCCTGGGGGAACAAGACCATACCTGCTTCTTTCATTAATGTATAATGACATGATTTCAAATGGCCCTGATTACTATGGTGTGTAACTAGAGAAAGCCCCCAAGCAAAATTTTAATTTGTCCTCCAGGGGGGTGTGTGTGTTTGTGTGTGTGAAATTGGTATCCTCACACTCCGTTCACAATCAGCTGCCTGGGTGCTGACAGTAAGAGGGTTCAATATTCAAACGGCCCAACATTGACGAGCTGAAACGCGAGGCCTCAGACCTACTATGTTATAATAAACTGTTTGGTTACCTAGTCTAACCCGTCCCCCCGTATCTACCTGGTCAAGTGAGTATCTTACTGATGACGGAAAAGCAAAGACCCGCCTCTGTGCAAAGAATCAACTCCCCAAGCGATCCATCTGAGGACACCGCCCCGTGACAGAAACAACATTCCTATAATAAAGTGCCAGTGCACAGGTAAGGTAATCAGCCGCCTCCGCAAACGGCCCAGTGCCGAAAATAGGTGGAGCAACAAAGTGCTTCCCTACTCGGAAAATACCCAATGGAAATATGCATGGCTACATTCTAAACAGTGCCAGTGCTCCAAAACTAGAATATATAGAAAACCTAAAAAAAACGCAGATCGCGTCTCGTGTGTTAAGTCTGATTTAATAAAGTGCCATCTAAAAACAGTAAAACTTCTAAATGCTGATAAAAACTTATTTCAATAACTGGTCATAACGCATCAGATGAATAATCAAGAAACAACCTGTAAAAGGTAAAATCAATAAATATAAAACTCATAAGATAAACAGTCAAGGGGGACTAATCTTTAACAGGAATATAACCGATAACCAATACAGCGAGTGAAGGAGCCAATATTGTAAACAGTAAAAGTCACAATCTAAACACAGGGAAACCAATATCGGGTATGCAAGCAATGCTGGGCAAGGATACATAGTACAATAGCTGAGCAAGTCTAAACAATTAACACAAAGATATACCCTACCCATATAGAAACATAGGGGTTATTCAATAAAAGTTCTTATCGTTTAAAATGGTGCTTATTTGCCCCAACCATCAGATGATAGCGTTCAAATGTTAAATAAGATCTGAGTGGTTGGGCAAATTAGCACCATTTTAAAAGATAAGAACTTTATTGAATCTCCCGATAGTTGCAAATAAGGAAACAATGAAATGCTACTTGTTCATTCAAACCCTGAGGGCCTGTGTGTAAGTTTCAATCCATTCACCTCCCTGTAAGAGCTCCCTATTGCGATTTATGCCTTCCTTTTTGGTTCAGCATCAATGGCCATCACCGCAGGGTGCGATGGAATGTGCCATCGTCTAAAATGTCTTGCAACAGATTGTTCTCCAAATTTGTCAATATGGGGAGGCCTGTCATCTTTAGACAGTATCTTGGGTAGCTGCCCTAAAGGTGCCCATACATCTATAAGATTTTACTACCCGACCGAGCGTTCACGCGATGTTCATCGATGCTGCCGGAACCGCTTCTCCCGATCTTACATTTGGCCGACATGCGATCGCAAAATCCATTCATTTTGCGATCGCTGTCGATCGTGTAAGATCGGAGAAGAAGCGGTTCCGGCAGGATCGAAGGAACATCGGTGTGAGCGCTCGGTCGGGTAAGTAAAATCTTAGGATGTATGGGCACCTTAATGGCCTGTCTATGATTAGCAAGTCGGTCTCTCAGTGTGGTAGTGGTTTTGCCCCATAGTATTTGCCGCAAGGCACGTAATGATGTAAATAACATATGGCTTAAGCAAAACTGATCTGTCATTGATTTTTTATCCTTTGCCGCGTATGGGGGTGGTGAGAAGATAGGATCCCACTCGGGCGTTACTGACCCCGACTTTTGCACAAATGGGCGGAATACTGAACAGGTGTCATTTGATCTACTCCTGTTTGGTCATTGAATAACAGGTAAAGAGCTCCCTAAAACTAGGGAAGAGATTAAGAAACTTGAATATATTCATAAAAAAAAACGCTAGCAAGGACCCTTATGTAATTGGGTTAAAAAATTGGAGGCTACAATCGCTAAATATAAGGAAGATCTAACTGATTTTCAAAATAAAAAGCCATATGTATAATGAAAAGTTATATCGATCCGTACTGTTATGCTCCTACTGTTATCATGTGAGCTTGAGATAGATGATTTCTTATCACCCTTCCTGATGCAGTAACGTGCGCCATTATCCTCACTTTTGCTGTCCTTTAGTTTTTCCCACCATATTCTTATAACACAACTGAAGTAGCTAAATAACCACAACTTGTCTTACAGTTAAATAATAAGACACAATGAAAGTCTCCCCTATCCTCGACATTGTAGATAAACACACAGGGTGCACCTTTTTACTCCACATTAACACACTCCCTTCTGGTCCAACCACAGTTGATTCTTAACATTCTCATCATCCCCTTTAAAAAGATTTGATTCCACTGCAGAGCCCTTGGTATTGTGAATATTTTCAACTACACTGAGTGCCAGTTGGGTCCTTTGTAGCTATGCCACTGTTTTAAATCATCATGGCTTACTGCCCCATAACCTTGTATAGTGGTGGTGTGTTTTTAACTGAACTAAGCTTTTGTAGCATATTGATTTAAATGTTTCTGTTTTTAAAGGAAGAGGTAGTGCAGCCCTATAAGGTGTCCCCCTTGGTAATGGAAACACAATGGATTTCTGGGAAGAAGAAGATTCATTTTCATTTTAATAACACATGGTGCATTAGCGTTAAAGAAAATGAACTGAATGGCCACTCTCAGTAAGTGGTGCTACCAAGCAGTGAATAGAGATGGACCCTAGCTTTCGCCATAGTTTTGGGGTTGAAATTACAATAAATGTGCAGGAGCACAACATTTACATGCATAATTGATGATGATTTATTTTGCCCATATTAATCGGGTTTTGAAGTTGAATTACATATTGTGGTTTGACGCCAATTTTTTTTTTTGCCAACGATAGAGCCTTGGCAGTTTTGTGCTATCCCGGTAGTGACAAACTAGTGACATAGAAATCGAGGTTGAAAAGAACAGGTTGAAGAAATACGTCCATCTAGTCCAACTTACCTATTGGCTTGGAAGGTCTCGCTAAAATTCTCGCTAAAATTAGCACAAGTTGCATGTATCAATGGGTGTTTAATTTAATGTAATGTTAGACAACATTCAATAACATTCCATACCAAAAAAAACTATCAACTATTAGTATTATCCTCTCAACAAGACAACCCCCACAAGACTCCTTGGCAGATAACTCTGCAGAATCTTCACACCCACAAGGCAAAAAGACACTACTAAAACCTGGTCGTGACTCTTTATCTCCCCAGACAATAGCCACTGCAATTCACAGGAAGAAGTTTTGTGATTCCCCCCTCCACTCTCTTGATAAAAGATTGGACCTTCCCCACCTCAATCATCTCACGCCCTTATATTTCTGTGACGCAACAGATCGCCTACAATATTTTACAAAATTGGAACCATTGCACAGTCGGTTTCCTATTTTCCTGGACATTCAGGAAATCTTTCCTACAATATTATAAAGACCCATTAGAGTCTTATAAACCTCTTTAATCTGATATCAAACCAACCAAAGATCCAAAAATTGGTGTAATCCTATGGGCCTATCACACTACTGATTAGATTTCTAAATAATGGCAACATTTGCGCCAAATGAATGCCGACTATACAACTACATACAAATGGACATTATTAAGACAGAATACAACTAAGACTGTATGCTGGGGATATAGCCCTTGCTGCACAAAACTAAACCCCATGCTACACCTGATATTCTACTGATCCTCTATGGCGATAAATGCATGACAGGGTTTCATGGGACTTTCTTATCCAGGTCCTAGAACCCTAAGGTTGGGTACAAACCAAAGATATTTTCCGGCTGACAACTGATTCCGGCACTTCGGTCAAAAATATCTCCTGGTGTGGGTGCCGGCAATTGTCCGTTCGGACGAACGATCGGACGTGTCAGAAAATCCGAACGATCATTCAGTTCCTATGGGACCACAGACTGATCGTTCGCAAATTCGGCCATGGACGAATTGCCGCGACCGACGGACATTGTCCCAGCCGAAATAGTCCTCCATGTGTACCCAGCCAAAATTTGGACCCAAATTTCCTCGGCATAATACAATTCACACACCACAATAACAGCCCTCTTTATCAACAAGACCACCGTCATTCATACCTAGAGGTATCAGGCAAGGCTGCTCCCTCTCCCCTACTCTTTAACTCTCTCTCAACATTACAAAACAATTGAGTTTTTACGGAATTTAGCATTGCCAAGGAAGAACTAAAACTGTCAGCTTATGCCGATGATTTAATGCTCTTCATAATCAAACCCCCAAACCTCCTTTACTACTATTATAGAAGAACTGTCCATATTCCAATCTATCCGCTTCCAGCTTAACTTTACAAAATCTGAATCACTAACACTGTCTATAACACCCCATTCAATATGACAAAGAACTATAACCTACCTAGGAATCAAACTCGACAAACCCTATATCTTTGGAATAACCCCACTGATACCCATCTTACTATTCTCTCTGCTTGGGGAAAAGGAATGTGCTTTTCTTCACGGGTCACTCTTAATCTACTCGCAAATCTCACTATCTACTTGCATCCCAAAACCCTATACATCTTAGAAACACTTATTCTCTCAAGAACATACAAGAAAAAAAACTAAATTCTATTTCCGTAAGTATATTATGGGAATGACAGACCATCACACCTTTTCCTCTCCTAAAATACTGGGTGTTGTTGAAGTAAGACAGGCAATCAGGCAGAATAACTGCTCAAACTTGCTTTATTCATGTTCAACAGACATGTCATGGATCACAGACCCAAAACACGTCTGTTGAACATTGATTAAGAAAGTTTGAGTAGTTAATTCTGCTGATTGCCTGTCTTACTTCCAACAACACCAGTGACCTATCTGTGAAATGATGGAAGCACAGTTTTAGACTAATTAAAGCCAGCCTGGGAAGCAGAACATTGTGTGATTTTGTCAAGAGATCGGACAGTATTAACTTCCCCAATAATTATCTAGGTTACACCATGGAGCCCCATCCAGAATAATTAAGAGCATGTCTACTCCAAAACATAAATTTGCCCATGTTGGCCCAACTGTGTAGGTGTTTAAAAGATTCTTACCCTACTCCTCGCTCCTTATGGTTGTCCTGCATGCCCTGATGAAAGTCCAGGAAACTGAAGAGTAGGAGCCTCTCTGTGTTTGATCTGGTGCCTGACTCTTCCTTCTCCTCTTGAGGACTCTGTGGGAGGCTATCCTCCCTGCCTCCCCTCCTATCGTATCCCTCAGTTGGCTGCATTTTTACTTACAAAAACAAAAAAATCCTTATACACTATAGGGAACAACCCCAACCTAAACACCAGCTTGAAATTCTAAAAATCTGCACAGAAATAGACTTCCCACCGACCTCGCTCCCTCGACTCTACTGACAGAGCCGCATCTTGTGATGGCCGACTCACAGCCATCACAGACCACTGCTGACTCGCCCCTTCTGCTTCCATTCCTGAAAAGTAGCAGAAGAGGCAGAGGTCAGGGGGAACAAAGGTAGATAAGTTTTATTTCTGTGTTGATTTTTAGAATTTCAAGCTGGAGTTTAGGTTGAGTGGGGCCTACATTATATAATTTTTTTATTTGGGGTGGAGATACCCTTTAAGGTCTGGGTGATAAATTCCTTCAACCCCACACTTCCTAATCTTGAACAACCACAATCCAAACTACTTACTGTCTAAAAGCTCAATTATTTACCACTCAATATTTCAACAGAATCCCGACAGTACATACGATTGTTCTCATCATGGCAAACCTGGTCGAGGACCAGGAAAAATTACTTAGACGAACAGACGAATAGACGAACGGCATTTGCATTTTATTTCAAAGTAACCATAACAAGGTACTGCTCATCCTTATTCTACAGATGGCATGAACATGGACTTAAAACCATTAAAGACTGATTGATCATCTGACAACCTGGCGGATTTTGTAACAAGCCCCGACCAAATGGCCATCTCAGCCAACAAGGTGCCCATACACAGCACGAATATGGCAGAAATATCTGTGCATACACATCACACGTGTCTATGGAGGCTTTAGCTAAAGTAGTTCTTCCCAATCCATTTTGAAAAGATAATCTAACAATGATAATGAGGGAGGAGTTGAGTGATCCATTGTTGGATGGTATCCACCCAAACTCTCCAATTTAACCTCGTACACCCAGTCGGATGCATGTCCTGACCAGGTGCACACGTGTGACAAACAGCCGCTTTGGAAGATAATTGCATGTGTATGTTCCCCTCAGTGATGTTCGCCAATCCACCATGGCGGATCAACAAATGACACCGAGGAATTACACACACATGACTAGCACCTGAAACGCCCATTAGGCCCATGGTGTTTATGATCGGGGGTCGTGGCCAGACTGCAAATCATACATTGTACAATCTTTATAGGGGGTAAGTGATTGAACAAAACATTGGAGGAGACATGGAAAAGCAGGTACATATGTATATCATGTTAATGCTGGCAGCTGAAAGTAATAATCTGCTGGCACTAAAGGGTTGAATGGCAATACTCTAGGAATGTGCTGGCATATAAAGGGTTTAATGGCAATACTCTAGGAAAGTGCTTGGCAATGAAGGGTTATGGCAATACACTGGGAAAGTGCTGGTACTGAAAGTATTATAGGAAAGTCTGCTGGCACGAAAGTGGCAAAATGTTGTAGTAATTAGCAGTGCTTCTACAGTCCTTCTATTGTATGCATCTCACCCGCATGTAAGTATTTAATGCTATCTATCAGCTGGTGTTAATTACTTGCACAGATGCGAGCCTCTGGTAAATAGACTTGCCGCGGTGTGTAACTGTTCCGATCAATTGTGCAGTTTCCAGAACCTGGGGGTTAAGGAATCTTATTAAAAGAGCACTGTGGCTATGCAGTGCACCTCATTAAACCCCACTGATAGTCTAATTTTGTGATGATGTGATATCTCTAATAGCTTGTTCTATTTTTAAAAAAAAATGATTGAGACAGGATTCCATAGTAAGTTCCTTTATGAATACATTTTTAATGGTTCTGGCCTGTAATTGTAAAGTTAACAGTGTAATTTACCAATATTTTCAACATTTCATCTTAAAACTACTTATAATTATTCATTACTCCATTTAAAAAAAAATACTTAGTGATGAATTAGTTATATTTGCACCTGTGATTGTGGGTTTGCAACTAGTTAGACAGTTATGAAAAGATGTTCATTCTGTAGATCAAGCGGTTTCCAAGACTACACTGATACCTTTTGTGCATTTAGCAATTTAAAACTACTAACCAGTGTTTTAAACTGTGGGGCATTTTTATAAAGGAGTGCTATTAGCTTCTTCTTTTATAATGCCAGATATTGTTTTTTTAATTGGCAAATTTAAATTGCAATTATTCTCCCATGGTGAAATGTAGCATTAAATTGGAAGGGGGGCTCTAAAAATAAACATTGGTGTATCTCTAATAATCAACAGCCCTCCTAGACAGTCCTATGGAATTGGTCATTTGAATAAAAAACATTTCTTGTTATATATAGTCTATAAGCTGAAAAACAATATTTTAGTTGCAATATTCGCTGCTTTCTTCAAAAGATACACTTTAGTAATGTTAGTAAAATCATACTGTACAGCAAGCCCTACAAATCCACCCTTTAAATGTCTACCACTAGAAAAATTGTTGGTCAACACAACCAGAATTATAATTTTTTCCCAACAATCTGCACATGCATAGCTGTTGGGCAACAAAGCCATCTGTTTTTCCCCTCAGAGCTCTGCTCAACCATCCCTATTTTCTCCATAGGACAGAACAGTATGTCTGTATAGTAATTGTGGAAATTGTTTTTCAAACAATATCTGTGTGTAGGAAGCCACAGAAACCAAACCCCACCATTAAAAAAACTTATGGGGCAGCAAACATGTGTAGCAGCTTGCCTTATGGGAAGGAATTTGATCTTCTGTGCAGCAGCTGCACCAACATGTGGGCCCAGCATAGAAAAGGAAAATTTACTCAGGACTCAGCTGTGTACCTGCATCTAAGGAAAAGGGACATACGTTTTAAAGATTGTAATGTCAACATTTTGGCAAGGGAACAGGATTGGTTCAGAGAGGGTGACAGGAGGACCATGGATCTCAAAATAAAGCAACCAACCTGAACGAGGTGGGGGTGTTCGACACCTGTTTTCCATTACAATGTATTTTTGACACCTTACCCTGGGCAGTTTTTGATAACACCTCTAGCTAGAGCGCAATCAACACCTTGCATCAGAAGGTCCCTAACACCTGGTGTTATATGTCGATTGGGACTTTTCAGGGTACATAATTGCCACAGATTCTTGTACAAGTCATTCTGAATTGAGAAAGCAGACTGATGACTAGACGAAACGTCTTCAGGAACTAAACTTCATACCTAATATTGGCAGTGCGTAGGGGCCGAACTAACCGACTGTAATGCAGAGCCTCTATGTCTGGTAAGTGCAACACCAGTTTATACTCCGGTACAATGCTGGGGGGCTTGAATTTTAAATGCACTACTTCTTTAGATTGCTAATAGGCAGAGTAGGACTCGCTTAAGTGACGTGTATGCGAGCTTACATATTTTGGTCAAAGTGTCTACTAACACTTAATTAAACTGTGCGCTGGCATTTCCCCTTTTTTGTAATGCAAGACGAACTTCATGGTTGGCATTACGGTCGGTTCAGGAAAAGACGATATTTACTTTACTTGAAAATAAAAAGAGAGATACCATCGGCACATGCATGGCTGCATGGCGACCGATTCCTCTTACGCGTAATGGGCGTTCAGTAGGGTCCATGTGTGCAGTTCCCATAACAAGTGTGTCAAATGTGCCTTAGGTACACTAATATCCTTGTTCCTAGTGATCCCTAAGCTGTATCATTATATATACTCTGGAGATTCGCTTATTGTGTCAGTGTGATTGTTGTTGGGTCGAGGACGGGGTGGTGATTTGAACTGCGTCTCTTTTTGTATGTGTTCTGATTGTTATGTATCGTTTCTTCCAAATGTGTGTTCCTATGTCTTTAGAGTCTATGTCTATGTTTGTCTAATTTTTTTGAGATTCTTTACATTGTATCCCTAGTATATGAGTTTCAGCCATGCTCGAGAGCGCGCATCGCTTTAGTGGCGGTCATCGCTTTTGGCACTTTTCCGCTAGCTATTAGCTGTTCCGCAATGCAGGATTGTCCAGTCACGCTTACCCAATATAACCTCGGTTAGCGCCCCCCCCCAATTCCCAACTCCGCCCAGCGTGTTCGCCTCTTCGTGCCATCGCCCTGTTGTGTCAAAATCCCCTCCCGCCTGCCTTTTGGGTCCCCTGCCACCTTTGCCCACTCTTCCTTCCGTCAACCTACTTTGCCTGGGGCAATCGCTCTGGCCAATGGAGCAGTGACTGTGAGTCCCCACCGTCCACTTGTTTGCGCCTGAGCTTCGTCCGATAAATTGCCTCATGGCATTTCAATTTCACCGCAGAGGTGCCGTGTTCCCTAATTGACTGTCTCTCCGTGATTCTTCCTTTTTAGTGTTCTCTTTGGTCCACTTCCAGTTGTGTATCGCAGAGGGTTTACTCTTTTCCTATGTTTCTTCGCCTGTCCTATATTATATCGGGCCTGTGGATACTTTCCTCATAAGCTAGAAGGTTTTCCTGGAGTATAGTTGATTTCTCAAGCTTAGGTCGTATCCTTCGTTCTGCTAACGTAACTGCTCTTTGCAGTCACTTTTATGTATCATATTTCGCCTATTGCGTATAAGGGGCATCTATTGAACGAGCCGATAATCGCGAATGTTTTCGCATTCCCTTTTCGCACTGGGTTTTCGGCCCACAAGACCGTTAACGCTGATTTATCCCAGGTTAGAGTACGACTGGCGCCGTTTCCCAAACGCTACTCGCTAATCACCCTTTTCGCCTTACTTCGCAATGGCTATTTGTTCAACCGAAAAGGGCAGGCGACAAGGCATACGCGCATTTATCACAACAGCGAACGGTTGGTTTTTTTGCGGTTTGTTAAAAAGACGAAAGATTCGCGCGACCCTGAGGGGTGAACAAGTCCATGTTGAGCGAAAGGCATTCTAATGGGTTCGCCTTGAAAAGCGAGTGTGCCATTCGCAAGGGCACACGCATGTAGAAATGAAATATGAGCCTTGGGAAAAGCGACATGAAGGTGAACGCACATTAGAAAGGGAACGGGAGCGAAGACATTAGCAAAGCGCCGCACATTAGACAATCGAAGCATGCGGGCGACCGCGCAATTAAATGGAATTGCTTTGGAAAAGCGAACGAACACTTAGCACAAGGCGACCGCGCATTTATCATGGGAATACCTTGGAAAAAGCGAATTCTGCGCCATTAGAAAGGCATCAATGTGCAGATGCAAAAGAAAATGTATGTCCAGAGATAATTCTATAGAAGATTGACTAATAGGACACTGGCGTTACTTCTGGACATGGGAGGCGGACCCATTTTGAATCTTGCTAATTTTCTAGTGGCTTTTCTGGTTTAATGGTTGCGCAATGCCAGTCTTCTTAGAGCGTTAAGTTCGCTGCATACTTTTAGCTCTTTAAGTCGCGGCCGTTCAAACCATTTTTCACTGCGAAGTGTGTTTTTTTCGCTTTTTTCTAATAGAGCGAAACGAAGCCCCAAGGGCGCTATTTTGCTGCGCATGTGCTGCGCTATTATTTGGCGAAAAAGCATACAATCCTTTATAATTGCCCCTAAGTTTAAACGTTGGTTGAATGGTGATTTCTACAAAAAGTCCAACAGGATTTGTAACTTTTAACACCAAGGCTTTTAAATAAACTCACTTAGGTGGGAATACTAAAGCCTACCAGAAGGGACAGCACTGGGTGCGCCAGACAGATTATATAATGGACCACAGGAAATTACTGCTTACAGCCTATGATGTAACAGCGTGGGCTATTGCTTGAAAACCGCCAGCATGGGAAATGTTTTTTAACTTTTATATAAGGTAGACGATTTTGTGAGATGACATCTCTTTGACTGGTTGTCTGATGGAGTGTGGGTTTCACCCTTTGATGAGTTATCCCTGACTAATAGAACGTGTAGGTCTAACATCGTGTAGGGAAGCGGGCAGTGAGGATTTCCTGAATGTATGACCACCCGAACAAGCCCGAAGGAGATTCCATGACCACTTGTCTAGTTATTATTGTGGATTTATACAGCGCTAACATCTTCTGTAGCGCTTTACAGTAGCATTGTATACATTCACATAGGCCTGCCCAAAGTGGACTTACAAGTCTAAGAACATTTATTTGACACATACAACCTTCAGTACCATATACTCGTATTATATAAACCGTCCGCGATTAGAAACCGAGACACCTAGTTTTGAGAAACAAGGAAGCAAAAATCAGTTGATCGAGTATAAACGATGGGGGTCTTATTTGCCACTTAAGATGTTTGGAACTCAACTCCCACATGCTTTATTGCTGGGGTTTGTTTTCAACCTCTTAAGTGCAATACTTACACTGGTAAATACCTTCTTTTATTGGCTTCATTGTAGCACAAATAAAGGAGGATTACCCCCTATTTGCAAGTATTTGCCACTTAAGATGTTGAACAACAAGACCCCCAGCTGCTTTATGCGTGGGGAGTTGTAGTTTCAAACACTCTTAAGTGAAAATACTTGCAAAATCGGCGGTAAATTCCTCCTTATTTGTGCATACATATGCTACATATGGTATTTGCCACGGTGATAGTTCTACACGACCTGTGCGGGCGCGTCCGCTCTGCTCCTCGCTCCGCATCCCTCGGGTCGCAGTCCGGAGGATGTCACTGACTTGGGCACGCAAAGTGAGAGGCGCCGGTAGTGACATCATCCGATGCACACCAAGGAGCGGCATTCGCGCGGCGGGGGACAACGGTAGGAATAGGCTGACTCAGGTTAAAACCGAGGTAAGATTTGTCAGGCTTTTTTTAAGAGCTGAAAAACCTCGGTCTTATAATCGAGTCTATACGGTATGTCATTATTTGTGGAGGAACACTGGAGTGTCCGGAGGAATCCCACTCAGCACAGGAAGAACATATAAACCTTCTTGCACTATGTCCAGGGTGGAATCAACTCAGGACTTCAGCATGAAAGTCATCAGTGCTACACCATTGGAGCGAACTATGCTGCCCAAATACATCCATATATTCTATATATACTGGCTCATATATATCTATGTACTTGCCATAATATCATCGTTAGCCAACAGATATCACATTATTTTGGATAAAGATATATTAATTTAAGGTTTTTTTACTGAAAATCCACTTTGAAACTACTTTAATTAGTGTCTTTCAAAGTCAAGCTGGTCCTTGCACAGCGGATATGAACGGACTCTCGTTGGAATATTGTCAGTATCGGGATTTATTCTCAGGCAAGACACAAACTTCATTTCACTCCCCTTACTACAGTACAGTGAGACGATAACATCAACATTAAGGGCACATAGATAGGTGTCTGTGTAAGATTACAGAAACTATTGCCTCATGTATATACTACGGTAAAATATTATATAGCAAGCTTAATTATGCGATTCCGGGTGCTTTCACAATCATCATACATGTGTAACATACAAGGTAGACATATAATACATAAGTTTTATACATATTGTAGTACATACAAGGGTAATAAAAGTGAGATATTGTGATCTGAGTAGGATAAAGGTCATCCAGGTCTTTTCCCAGCATTGTGTGTGTTTATGAAACATGGAACTCCCAGTTAACCTTCACGAGTTGAGCCTCATTGTTCTAACTCAAGTATCACGTAGTAACCAGTGGGAGTGAAAGGGGGGAGTGTACGAAACTAAAGGTAACCACATGCTTACAACCTGAGGAGGCAGCAGCCTGGGACCCATTAAAGGACGCAATACTCTATGTCATAAGGCCGGCTGACAAGGGGTCAATTGGTAATTTTAGATTTGTTTATCCCCAAGAACGTTTATACAGCTTGCCATATAAGGAGTATATGAGAGACTTCGAAGGGCACCCATCATTTATTATTCCACACGATGTCCAGGCCCATATCAACGGGAGCCAGTACAACGGGAAAATTGTTAAAAAGATTGGGGATTATCATACTCAAGACACCTCATAGTCCTATCATATACAACACCCAACCATGACTACTAAATATGGAGGAACCTTAAAGACCGCTAGTACTTCCATAGAGGTGGGACTATTAGTACCCAATGGTAGGTTTGGGACGCGTGTTTTTGCACCCTAGTCGCAAAACCTGCTCACATATTTAAGTGATTCAGGACACCTTATCTCTATCATGAGAATATGCTGTATAGTTACCTGAGGGGGCCGATATTGGCTTGGTGACGATGGATGTAACAGTCTCGATATAATATACAGATGGAAATTGGCAGTTAAATGAAGAACAGTTAGGGCCATTATCCTTCGCAATATTAAAGGGCAGGAAGTTCATGGGAAAATACAATATTTAAAAATCTTGGTTGGTATTTATGCATACACTCGCATTCTACATATTCTCTCCCTGTTTGAAAATTAGTTGATTTCATACCGTCGCTCTTCTCTGCGTGTACTTAGTGCAGCGTGCCGTATTGCAGGTACACACCGTTCTTACTTCTTACCCAGGACGGCACCACTTCTAACCGTAATTCTACGTGATTGGGGCTGTTGGGAGGGTCAATATGCTCAGTCTCTACTGAGCTACCTAAATCAACCTGGGCTGGGTCAAAGGTCAAACATAACAGGTCTCTAATCGGATCCTCAAAAGGAAGTCAGTATTTGCTGTGTATTTATTTACAAGACAAAATGTTGAAGGGAGGTTAACATCATGGATTGAACATGACTGCTCTTTTTCCTTAAAAGCACAGGTATTTGCACTTAATGTTGGAAATAGCATCAAATATAAATTTCTTATGGTTCGAAAACTACTTTCAGACTCAGGGACAGGGACGAGCAGGGGGGCACCATGGCCCACTGAACTAAAGCTAATGTAGTAATGTATGTATATAAAATATGGAAAATATTAATTGAGCGGTGGTCCATTTAGTTTTGGATTTCAGATTTAAAGATGACTTGTTTTTCATCTGGCAAGGTATAGGTAGGGGTTTCTCTGAGCGACTGATACATTGCGATAACATGTGATACATTATAATACAGTGTGATAGTATGATACAGAATTATACAGTATGATATAGTGTGATAAACTGATACAGAGTGATACAGAAAAATCTAGTGTGATACAGTATGATACTGTGCGATAAACTGATGCAGTGTGATACAATTTGATATAGTGTAATACAGTATGATACTGTGTGATGCAGTATGATACAGAGAGAAGAGGGAGACCCCCCAGGACCTTGCCCCGCCTGGTGGGTGAACAGCATCCCTGGATTGAAAGTACAGGTGAATGGCTTACAGTCTCTGGATGCCTTGAAATCAGCCCAGAGGAAATATCTAGGCCCCATGGCTAAAGGGGGAGTAAGAGCCTTTTTTGGCTGGAGGGTAGAGGAGCCCCATTGCCACAGGCTGGTGGGTG